>VWZD01001284.1:239070-375495 GCA_013396695.1 Sakesphorus luctuosus
CCTCCCCCCCCGCGCCGGCGCCCCCCTCCACCCCCCCCGCCGCAGCGGCCGCCCGGACCCGCTGCCGCTGCCGCCGCCGCCCGGGCACGGGCAGGGCAGGGCTGTCCCCGGCAGTGTGGCCGTGGGCTCCGCGCCTGTCCGCCAGCGGTGCCGCCTCGCCCCGGCCGCCCTCCTTTGTGCGCGGCGCCCGGCAGCGCCGCCGCTCCGCCTGCAACAAAGGGAGCGGAGCCGAGAGGCTGCTGCTCCTGCTGCTGCTGCCGCCGCCGCCGCCGCGGAGGGGGAGGAGGAGGAGGGAGAGAGAGAGAGAAAGAGAAGGGGGAGGAAGCACACGTGATGGCAGCCCCCTCCCCCGGGACCGGAGGGGAGGTGAGGGGCTTCTCCTTGCTCTGCGGGCTGGGCAAGCGGCGGCGGCAGCGGCAGCGGCAGCGGCCGCCCTCACGGCGGGGCCGCCCCCGCGGGGAGCGGGTGGGGGGTCCCGGGGGCGGTGCCGGGTCGGGCCGGGCCAGTAATGGGCACGGGCGACAGTGCGGGATAACACTGATGGGTGAATGAAGCAGAGGGTCCCCAGGGGCGTTGAGGAAGGAGGGCTGCTGGCACAGCGTTTGTCACTCTTCGGGATGGTTTATTTATTATTCACTAATAAGGCAGCGTGAGCGGGGTTGTGGAAGAAAGCAGAGAGACCATCTCTGCTAGTGATTAATCGTAAGGGATATGTTTAATTTTTACTGAATGGAAACCAAATACTTACAGCAGGAGCATTAGTACCGATGCAAGTAAATAAATGCGTTTACGGTGAAGGCAGTGACTTTTGTAACACCGTGCTTTTACTATCCAGGGGTATTCCAGCCCTTTACATGGAGACACTTGAGAGGTCAGAAGCACTGCACAGGTACAGGGTGCCAGGCACATGTCTTGAGTGCAGACTCCCAGCACGTATTTGTCTGGCTGAAAGCTTTGGGTGAATGGACAGCACAGTGAGCATTTTTACATAGAGAAAACACAGGACAATGCTTTACATTCAATGAGATTTTTTCCTCTCTCAGTTGTCACATTTCACGCAAGTTTTTTTAATTCACTGTACGAACCATTTGTTTTTCAGGAACAAGAACTACCTGTTTCCTTGATCTCTCTGCTGCTGCAGCCACTGATGGGCTGTAAGGTACAGAGCTTGCTTGAGGAGACCTGGCTTGCACTGAGGTATAGCTCTTGTGTGAGGAGACCTTCAAGTGGTGTTAGCCAGAGCAGTCAAGGATAAGGCCATAAATCCAGCAGTAAGCTTTGGGAAGTCACAGTGGTCAGACACATAAAGTAAGACTTGTCTTTTTAAATACAGCAATGAAGAGATAAGTCCTGTATTACTATTAGTGAGAGAGCAATTCCTTTTGGCATAGGGGGTTCAATACTGGCTGCTTTTGCCAAGTAAATGTTCTTCTGTAATTACTTGCTGATGCTAGATGTCTAAAAAGCTCTGCTCCTCGGTGAGGTGGGGTACATTAACTCACATGGTGCCAGTCCTGCTGAAACTGGGCTGCTGGGATACACTGACCAGGATGTTTAAAGCTTGCTAGGTCTGCATACTGCTATCTGGTCTGCTAAGCAGGTAAACCTTTGGGATCTTAAGGTCATGAGACTGGCACAGGTCTTATGTTTTGAAGGTAATATTTTGCTGTCGTCGTAGGAGCAAATGCTCAGTATAACTCTTTCCATAAACACATCTAGATCCATTTTACACTAAATATGCTGTTTTCCTGTACTTCTTGGTGGAGGGGTAGACCAGAACTGCCCTCATCACTATGTTAGAAAGCTCCTTCTAGCACCTAGCCCAAACACATTCAAGACCAGTTCATATCCATTTGTCCTTGTGCCATCCAGTGTTTCAGTTTAGGCATTTCTCTTTCCCTTGCATTTAAATCAGTAATATATTTATAGGCAGTAGTCACAGCCACTCTTCACTTGTCTAGCCCATCAGTACGTTTTATTAGTCTCCTCCTGTTAGACAGAGCCTCTGTAACTCAGATTTTAGTGCACTAGATAAAGTTTAAATTCAGCTTTCTTCAGCATAGCTGACATGCAGTGTGTAACAGCTTTTCATAAACTATTGCCAGTCTTTGCATCTCCTGATTTCTTTCAAAATTACCTTTTCTGATACAGCCAATTTGCTTTTTATATGACTGAATCCCACTGATGGTTCAGGTCATGCTGTGAGTGACAAATACAGGCAACTCCTATTTGTCTGTCATTTAGAGTTCATAATAAAAATGCTTTTTAAAAATGTCTAAGTGCCTGACTGTATCTTTTCCATTATTGCATTTCATCTCATTTCTTTTATTTCAGTCCTCAAGATTATGTAGTCATCTCTTCAGGATATTGTGAACCTTCTTTCTATTGACAGTCCTGCACAGTTCTTTGTGTCCAGAGCACTCCCGCATTCACAAGAATGAAAATATATGCAAATACAAACTATTGTCTCAGAACAGACTTTAACATTAACAGTACTCCCAGTACACACATTTCCCTTCCAGAACAGTGGGTAGTTGGCTGTAGGGAGTTCCCAACTGAATCTGCAATTTTGTTTCAGTTTCCCATGTCTTTCAGCTTAACGAGGCTAACTCTATCCTAGAATCATAGAATAGTTTGGGATGGAAAGGACCTTACCTTTCCAACACCCCTGCCATAGGCAGGGGCACCTTCGACTAGATCAGGTTGCTAAAAGCCCCATTCAGCCTGGCCTTGAACATTTCCAGAGACTGGGCATCCACAAACTCTTTTCAGTTTTAAACCACTGCCCTTTGTCGTATCCATACAAACCCTTTTAAAAGTCCCTCTCCAGCTTTCTTGTAGGCCCTCTTCAGGTACTGGAAGGCTGCTATAAGGTCTTTCTGGAGCCTTCTCTCTGCCAGGGTGAACCCCAACTCTCTCAGACTGTCATCACAGAGGTGTGCTCCAGCCCTGTGATCATCTCTGTGGCCCTTCTCTGGACTTGCTCCAACAATTCCACATCCTTCTTGTGTTGGAAGCCACAGTGCTGGACGCAGTACAAGTGGGATCTCACAAGAGTGGAGTGGAGTAGAGGGCGAGTATCACCTTGCTTGATCTGCTGGTCACAATTCTTTTGATGCAGCTCAGGACACGGTTGGCTTGCTGGGTAATGCTGGGCTTCTCATCAACCAATATCCCCAAGCCCTGCTCCTTGGGACTGCTTTCAATCCATTCTCTGTCTGTATTTGTGCTTGGGATTGCCCAACCCAGGTGCAGGATCTCACACTTTGCCTTAAAACTTCATGAGGTTCACACAGGCCCACCTCTCAAGTCTGCCAAGGTCCCTATGGATGGCATCCCTTGCCTCCAGCATGTCAACTACACCACACAGCTTGATGTCATCAGCAAACTTGCTGAGGGTGCACTCAATACCACGGTCTGTGTCACCAATAAAGATGTTAACATCAGTCCCAATACTGACCCCTGAGGAACACCACTCATCACTGGTCTCCACTTGGACATCAAGCCATTGACTGCAGCTCTTTGAATGTGACAACTCAGCCAATTCCTTGTCCCCCAAGTGGTCCATCCATCAAACCCATGTCTCTCCAACATAGTGACAAGGATGTTGTGCAGGACAGTGTTAAATGCTTTGCACAAGCCCAGGTAAGTGATGTCAGTTGCGCTTCCCTTATCCACCACTATTTTAACCCCACTGTAGAAGGCCACCAAATTTGTCAGGCATGATTTGCCCTTAATGTGAAAGCTTATAACAAAGTCCAGATAGATTGTAAGTAAATTTCATGGGTTTTGGTTTCGGCGCTTTTTTTGTTGTTATTTTTTTTATTCCTGGGATGAATGATATGCCATTTTTTATGTAGAAAAGCCACATCTGAGGAGTGCTATCTGCCTGGATGCATCTCTAGCTAGTTTAAAGTGAATGATACAGTCATGCTTGATTGGCAAATTCACACTATGCCAGCTGGATATTCATTCTTGTTCTGTTCTCCAATACATGCATTAAAAAAAAAAAAGGAAAAAAAAAAAGAAAAAAAAACCTAAACGTTTTCCTGCCAGCTTAAAAAGCAAAGGAATTTAGAAAGAATTTGAACAAACTGCTTCTGCAGTGCAAATTGTTGCAGACGGAGGGAATACCACACCAACAAAATGACAGATCTTATATGTCTTGGAGATCACACTAAACTCTGCCACATTTGGTAACTTCCATCTTTGGCGAGTAAATGTAACTTCTTTTCAATTATCCGAAATTTCACTTTTGCTCACCTCCAACTGCACTTCTGTCAGAGTAGGAATCTCTACAGATTGTTGAAAATTGGCATCCTTTGTAAGTTCTTGAACACCACCAGCAGTTTTTCTGTCCCCTGCTGGTACACACACAAATTCTGCCCCACCTTTATTTTTCTCCAGGAATTTTAGAAGTGGAAATGTACAACCAAAGGGAAGCAGAGAATATGAAAGAACAGAGAGAAGCTGCTAGACCAATGAGAGTGATTTCATTTGCCATGTATCTGGATACAGTAGAGATACATTTAATTGTGAAAGCACTGTTTAATTTCATCTTAGAGAACAAAATGGAAACCAGAGATCTATAACGTAGTGAAGCCATTAAAGTTTTGTTTGGAGCTCCCTGTGACCTTATGCATCAGATAGTAGAATCCTACTCTTGACAGGTATTTTGCCAGAGAATTGTACTTATTAGTGTTAACTTTCATTTTTACTTCTCAAAAAACCTGTTTCCAGCTCCTGTAGTTATAAAGAAAACGTGAAAAATATTAAGATGATAAACTGGAAAAGGGAACAACCTAGAAACAATTGCCCATACCTATGTCCAGATGGTTTTTGAATATCTCCAAGGATGGAGACTCCACAACATCCCTGGGCAACCTGTGCCAGTGCTTCGTCGCCCTCACAGTGAAAATGTGTTTCCTCATTTCAGAGAGAAATTCTTGTGTTTCACTTCATGCCCATTGCCTCTGGTCCTGAACTGGAGATGCTGTTGTTTAACCAAATCTAGAATCAGCCTCAACAGAAGACTCAGTTCTCTCATATAAACTATTTCACACTCAGTTTATCCAGTAGTAGAACTTATTTATCTGTCCCCATTAGTTTCTTATTCCTCTTCTGTGCCTACCAGTATAATTACATCATGGCTCTGGGGCAAGAAGCACAGGCAGTGGGGCAGTGGCCATTTTACTGACATCCTGCTGCCCTGTTCAGCTGTGTCCTTTTCCAGTGCATAAAGCTGCCTAAATGCCTCACCAGTTTTTGAGGGAGCAGCATGTTCAGGCTAGTTGTTACTGGGAAGCTGAGAACTCTTTCCTCATGCTATGCCACTCTGTTTTGCATTTTCTACTCCACTCATGCACTATTCCCCTCCTCATATTTTAATCTTTAATTTTTTAGGTGTTTCACTACATTTTCTGCTTTTCCCTTTTCCATTCACCATGGTGCCAGATCTGTTTCTCTTCTTGCAGTAGTTTTGCCTCTTCTTTCCTGGAGTATCTTTAAGCAGTTGAAAGGCATGACTAAAAGTCCATTTGGGTCAATAAGATGATTTTTAAGAACCAAGCTAGAAATACATTTCTTCTCATTGAATTTCCTATCACAATGTCCCCATGAATCAAGAAATATAACTGAGCCCACTTTGCTGCTGGGAAAATGAGGACACCAAGAGATTTCTTTTTTATACTGGCAGCCACAAGAGACAAAGGCTTCTGCAGCAACTTCAAAACAAAATCCTTACTTTTCAAACCTCACTTTCAAATGCATGTTTTTCCTGTGCATTTTGGTTCTTCCCAACACTAACACCTTCTGTTGACTTTTATTCAGAGTGGTGGTGGGAACAGTAGTGGAAGCTTCAAAACACTCTCAGGGCTGGCACAAATGCCCATATCACTCATTCTCATTCATCTATTCAAAACTGTTTTTCTCCTTTCTTGGCTTATATAATAAGATATGAGCTGTCATTTAGCACCTTCACATATTTAGGGTTTTTAATCATTCCTCATTAATCAATGCTTTAGTACATTAATCAGTTTGTTACCTTTTCTCAGTTTCTTCTAATTTGTTGACATCTTTCTCTTATTCAAATACTGCCAGACTAACTGTTGATTGGTAAAAATGATTTCCAGATGCGGATAAATGGTTTTGTCACTTATTGATCAGACTGCTTCTGGTTTTTGTTAATGAATTGTATTTAGACTGAAGCTAATTCCTAGTAATCTCTTTGTGCCTAGGGGTACCAGAAAGGTCACGCCTCACTCGGTTCTGCAGTTCTTCCAATGTGTTTATAAAATCATGATAATTTTTCAATCCTGCTTTTAGCTTTTGACACCTTCAAAGGCAAAAATATAGCATATTTTCCTAAACTTGATCTCCATTACCCCAACAGCTCTTTGTACTCTGAATCAAATGGGTGTTCAGTTTGCTTTAAGTGTAATCTTCATTTAATAAGTACTAGGGCTCTTGCCAATTATGCCCCTTGCTTTGAGGATACCCTTCATATTGTTATCTGAAATTCTTAATCAAAATGCAAAAGAAGATTAAATAATGGCATGTTTTATGCTGTGTTTAATTGCCCCCAATGACTGGTTTTAGTAGTACATTATATGGTAAAACATTCTCAAACGCTTTTGTCAAGGGCCTCTGCAATGTCAATTTTATTTTGTTTTAATTATTGCTACAGAAACACCCAAGTGGATGCAGCACACAATTTGTTAGCCCACTAAAGTCATACAGAAAGGGACTATTACTTCCCCATGCCATGACAGTGTGTAACCCAGAATTACATAAGCTTTTCTTTATTGCTATATTTCATTCCATTTTCTAATCTAATTTTCTCCAGCCTTCTGCTATTCTCATACTCTAGTTTTGCATAACTTTTCAAAGTTTATTAACCATTTTCATCATTCTGTACGTTGATTTCTGTCATTTACAGTTAGCCTTCTCAAGCATAGCCATATGCATTGTTATGAATAGCTATATTTCTCATGCTTGTATCATTACCCAACTGTCCAAACTTCATTTTCTTAGTTATTTTAATGTTTACACAACACAGACAGATTACATTGTTCTTGATACACATTATATATAATGCTTATAAGCACAGAAGCAATTCCATATCATTATATTAATATGTAACTATATACTTACCAAAACAGACCTGTCAAGGAGGAAGAGAAACTATGTATTTTTTTTAACATGCACTGTGATTGTGGCATATAAAAGAAGAACCAGACTAGGTGCCAATTCTAAGCTAATGCTCGTTCAGGTTAGTGAGATATTATGGTCTAGAATAATGACATTCTTAAATTATGATATATTCTTATCTTGTTTCTCCACAAAAATTTAGAAATAAGTTCTGAATCTCATGGAAGCTCAGTATGTGTCCATTAAAATAGTAATATGCTTTTTTCAATGGAGCACATTTCTAAGTATTTGCAAGCCATGACTTATAAATGAGAGGTTTATTGGATTTCCAGAACCTTGTGAAATCTCCTTTGCTGGATAATAAAGCCAAATGAATACATTTCCAGAGGAACTTGTCTAATATGATTACATTTGTGCCCAGAAATATGAGCCTATTAAAGATTTAGATTGTCCAGAGCATCAGCTATTTTGCTCCATGTGTTTCTGTCTGTATGGTGCAAGTTTTCAAGATAAGACCACGACCCATTGGGTGAGCTGTCATGCCATGTGACAAGTGACAGCTGGTGCACCTTGAATAGGGTGCACCAGGAAATATGGCACTTTTGGTTCATGCATAATAATGGTATTATAGTGAATTAGGATGATTTCACAATGGCTTGCCCATTTCTATTTTTAGAGGTATCTGTACAAAACATTTTCATCAATCACTTACAAAACTGTAATAACGGTTTGAATTCAGCTCCAATCTTTTTGACAGAAAGATTTCATAAGTAGTCCCTTCATATCAATAGTGAAATTTCCACTTGGAAAGATAGGAGATGAATAGAAATGTTTGCAGATAGAATAGATATCTTGACCTACTGTAACTACATGTTTTGTTTGTATGCATCACTGTCTCCTGTCCCAGCTTCTAGTCAAGAAATGCTGTGTGTCTTCCCCTAGATGGATACATTGCAATGAGCATTAATTTGTTTGCAGATCACTTGCTTCTGGCAGATTAAGAGTACTTTTTGTTTAAAAATGGAAGTCCTTTTGTGGGATACTCCTACCACAGCTCTTCTGGGTTGCAGTAGCTGGGCACTGCTCTCCAGGCTTCCTAGGACATCAACAGGCTGCAGGCTTTCCTTCTTCGGGCTGTGTTGCCACCTTACATGGGCATACATGACTCTGTTGTAGGGATGAAACCTCATTGCCAAGCTACCTAAATATCTGGAATCTCTGTTGTCTCCTAATATATCTCAGTTTCTCAACTGGAATGTGGGGACCCTACCTTTTCCTTTTCAGAGGCACATGGCTGGTGTAAACGCATCCAACATACAGCATCTGCATATGCTCTTGAAATAGCATTGCTCTATATTTAATGGTTGGGGTTATTTTGTAGAAAATACGGGCAGCATTAGAATGCAGAATCACTAGGTATTGCAGTACAGTATCAATTACACATAGTTATTAAATGTGGAGTTTTGTCTGTGTCACAGGGTGCTTCTAAGCTTGTGAGGTTCAAATAAGTCCTTCTCCCTGCCCAAGGGTATGTGTTTTGTATCAGGAAGTGGCACTAATTGCTTGTAAGTAGGGAGAAAGCTAAATTGGCTGTATTGGCTGGAATATATCAATCAATATGAAAGCACCAGCTAAAACTATTAAGAGACGTGCACTCCATCTTACACAGAGAGAAATTATATGACTATCTTGCAGTCCCAAGAGATACAATGAGATGTTATTTATATTTGATTACTTCCTCCCTCCCCAAAAGACATGATGTTGTGGATACTAATGTGAGTCATAGTTAACTTTCAGAGTAACATTAATCCCTTTGTTCTTCATCAAGTCACACATGCTATGCTGATGGTCAAGATGATGAAAGGAGTTTTACTTCACAAGACCCTGAACTTGCTGCACTCCTTGCTTTTACAAAAGGAGAAATGAAATTGCATCAGAGCCACAAAAACTGCAGATTGCTCTAAAAACACATATTTTACCAAAGCACTTTCTATGCCTAACAGCATGGTCTGTAGTGGACTTATTGTTGACACAGCTCTGGATATTTATATTCCTTCTGGAATAGCACAACATGATTCTGAATGTTGAGTGGAGTTTGAAAATAGGATTGCTACCAAAGGAAAGAGAACTGGTTCTGAACTGTGTTCTGAATTTCAATCTGCACACAGTGAACTTTCCCATGAAGGCTGAGGGGAAGTGAGAAATAATGTGCTTTTGATAGTTGAGTTGAATTTCATGGAGCATTTTCTAAATCTTGTATTGATTAGTATCCAGTATCACTGAGATAACTAATTTTTAAAAGAATGTCTAAGTGAATTTGTAGTAATGATTTGTAGTAATGATCTAATCTGCTTTTAAGGCTATATTCTTGGAATAAGAAATGTTTCTGTTTATTCAGCATAGTGTTTTAAATTGAACAAGGGGACATATATCACAGTTTCTTTAATTCCATTTTTATCTCTGTCACTTGAGGTGTTTGAAATGTGCAACATCTATATTACTTCTGTGTGTTACTTTGAAATACATTTTAGCGTGCAGGAAAGTATGTTTTCCAGATGGATGTATTAGGTGTATTGGTTCCACCTGGCATGCACTGCTGAGGTAAGGGCTCTTGCTTGAAATAACTTCCTGTACATACCATCTTTTCACATTATACCCACTTTTAGCAAGAATCTATCTCTGGAAACAAATGGTAGAAGGGCTGTTAAAGTCTCCTTATGCTGTACAATATCACAGTTTCTCTGGCATAGCTGCTGTTGCATGAGCTCAAAGCCAAATCTGGTCAGTGTAACTGAGAAGAAAATGTTTTAACTGTTCCCACATGAAAAAACAAGGTGCTTTGAATTTGCCCTCCAGAGTGCACATGCACTTTTCATAGCCTCATCAGTCGTGAATCTTCCACACAAGCAGGATGGGGTTTTTATCCTACTCTGCACTTCCTCTTCCAGGACAAGACCCATATGTTGAGGTTGCTCTGCTCACCCACTCACAGTTGTGAAAAGGACAGGCTTGCTACCGAGAAAATGAAAAAGGACAAATCAATGCATATATCTCAGAGGTGGATTTGATGTCCTTATCCTTTTACTATGCACCACTAGGCAGGATCAAAATCCAACTTCTATTTCCCTTTCGGGAACCTGCAGTACCTGGAGCTGCCAGAGGCACATCCTCCACTGCCTTCCTGAAAATCCTCTCTGCAAGGCAGATGGTGGGACAGGAAATAAAAGGAAACCTCATCTGCCACACAGTCCTTCATTTCTGGAGTTGGGAAGAGTCTGAAAGCTCCTTGACAAGTAGCTTAACAGACCTCCCCACTTGTCTGAGACACTGGCCATGGCAAGGCTGTCACGGCAAAAAGCACTGCAGCTGGTGCTCACCATAGCCACAGGTTCAGAAAACCCAATTTGTCACATCTCTGATTCATTTTAGTGTACAATTGAAATGAAATATGCTGAACCATGAGGAACATTGTAGTCATAGTGATGATGAACAGCACAAGTGCACCTGAGCATATATTTTATTAGAAAACTACTGCTGCACATGTTCGTTATTTGGAGACTGGCTCCTGTAGGCAATAAACTCTTCTAAAATATCACTGTCTGGGTGGTGGGGTTTTTTTTCTACATTATTTTAAGTTTAAAAGGTTTCAATTTGAAAAATCTTCCCCCAACCAACATGTATGTGGACTTGGCTTTATGTTTTTCAAAAAGACAATACAACTACCCATTTGAAAAAAGATTTGTTTCTCTTAAGTATTTAGATGCTGGGTTGAAAAGCAGCTTACAAATATCTATGACACATAGCTAACAATCCCATCTACTTCTATCATATGCACCTGGACATCTAAGAAGAAAACAATACAGATGATTTGCTTCCATTTTCTAAAGACTATTGTGAGAGAAATAAAAAAGGCTCCTGTTCTTTACACTATCTCAGAGAAATGGTATGCGAGATGCCTTCCCAAGAAAGGATTAGAAGTGAGATAAATTCTTAATAACTAATTTTTATTTTTAGTTCAAAAAGTTCTTATTTTTATGGCTAGACAAATGAACACACATTTCTAGTGTCGAAAAGGCATTTTTCCACTAGGAGAAAGAAATAAAGTAATCCAGCACTACAACAGCATGATGTTGATATTTCAAATGCCTTATTATCAGTTTGAGTTATCAGACTAATGAGATACAGCGAGAGCTTTGTTAAAGAATAGATAATCTCTTAATATTACAAAAATGCAATTAGACAAGGAAATTTAATATGAAATAAAGCGAAATGTAATATGAAGATTTAAAAATAGGTACTTGTCATATGTAGGCTCTAAGACTTATTTATAAATTTATTGACTTGTAAGATGCAAAAGTCCAATCTCATCATAGAAAAAAAAATGTGCTGCATTTGGAGATATTGTGCTGCCCTTATCAATGTCCTGGTTAGATACAGACGAGGATCTATTAACTACAGTTTGTACATCCAGCTACTGCATACATGTTGGGAATTACTTCACAAACTATTGCAGAAAAGCTGATTACAGAAGAGTAGGTACAAGAAAATTTAGGAATGACATCTGGAAGTTTGGGTAAGTCCTCAGACTAGGGTAAGCATGGCAATATTTTACCAAAAGTTCCAAACACCCTGAAACCTAGAGGAGCCTTATGGTCCAGAGAGCTCAAAATCCAGCAGTTTCCAGATTTCGGCTCTCTGGAAAACTTGCCTGCCTATTCTGATCTCTAAAGGTTAATAGCTTGCCAAACTCTTCTTAAAAATCCAGTGTTTAGAGTCTGCATCATTTATGATCCATTTAAAATAAAAGCTGTGACAAAGACCATTGTAACTAGCAGAGAAACTCTTACTTCAATGGCAGCATCTTCCCACGACCCTTAAGTTGCTCCTAACATTGATATACTAATTAATATACTATATATAGTATACTATACTATACCAATATACTGTATTGGTATTGGTATTAATATACTGTATTGGTTTACTAATTAATATACTAACATTGGTATACTAATTTATTCTGGGTAGCAATGTTCCAATTATTCTTTCAGCACAGCAACATTTTCTTTTGAAGTGAAACTGCAAGCCCTGTTGTGTTATTTTAAACTCTGCATGATAAGGCTAGAAGTAGTGAGACCTTTATTTAAGGCAAGAAACATTTTTTCCATTATAAAATGGCTTGTAACAGTATTTAAGGAAGTGTGTTTTCCCCATGATTTATTGTTTGGTGCCAGGGTTGGCCTTGAGTCAAAAAGCTGAGATTCCTTTTATTTTTTGGCTTTATAAAAACCAGAAAAGGGCAAGTTACCTACTGCCAGGCCCTAGCACTTTCCACATGTAATTTGTTTTGTCCAACCTGAAAAACTGGCAAAACCTCTTAAAATGCCAAAACAGCATTCTTATGCTCTTCCAGCATTTCAAAACAGCATTGCACATGGAAGAGGGAGAGATGCTGATCAACCAGTCAGTCTTTTGCCCCTTCAAATCATGTTGGTTAATGGGAGATGTGCTCAGAACTGACTGTGCACAGCATACCTGCTCACTTCACAGAGCCCACAATTTCTCAAAGCCACATCTGTCATCTGTTGCTGAAGAGGGAAAAACTTGATAATGAGTCACCAAGGTCAAGCAAGGTCACAAAGCCTATGTTTGCATTAGCAGACGTTGCAGCCAGCAAGAGCAGATCTGTAAAGCAGCTGGTTCTGAGGACCTTCTATCCTTGTAATATACATCTGAGGATGTCTTCCTTTCATGAGGTTAGAGTTGGTCACATGAACATCACACCTACTGGCATCTGGACTGCACCTTGCAGTTGAATTTTGTGCAAAAGGAATGAAATGCGTGTGCTCAGGGATCCCTCCATAATGTGAATCAAAGCATGGCCATTAAGGAGGACTGGGAGATGCACTCTTGGGCTACACTGCTAATCCAAACTCAACTAACAGGGTAGATATACTCAGTAGAGAGGAAATGTCTGTGTTTCTGTGTCTGAAAGGTGTCATTTCTCTAGAGGGAGGTTTGCAATGTTCTGTTCTATAGGGGCCTGTGCTTTCAGGAGGCAGATGATGAAAACTGAATGCTGGGTGAAGAGCTGTGAATCTGGTGCATTGCTGTGGTTCCCAGGTTGAACTGAAGTGCTGGGGAGGTGTGAAGGAGAAACCAAGGCAGACTTACTGTTTACAAACAAAGGTTATATCTTAAATGATACCAGGCTGAACATTTGCTTTACTAACTGAATATTTATTTATTTATAACACAGTATATGAACTCACAGAAAGCAAATGACATAACTTCTGAGATTTGCCCTCTGTTTCTAAGGCAATTGTAGAAAAGGCATAGTGTACTGCTATGTGTTTACAGAACATTGTTATTGATCACATTATATTGTAGAATTGCATAGCAGAGTTGTATTGATTTATGTTTAAAGAGCTGCTCTACTAGGTCTGATCATCATGTTTCCATTGAAACCAAAGCCCAGATGATGGAAGGGCAAATATGTGGCAGCTGCAGCTGTGGCCAAACCATCCTTTGATTTTGAGCTAACTATTCCAACACCCCTCACCCCAAGCTCTGTTCCTGAGAAGATCACACAGGCTCAACTCTGGCAGAAATGAACACTTGCCTAGAGAACTAGAGCATTTATAAGTGACCATGAGAAACCTGCCTGAAGTGCAAGGTCCCTTTTACTTGAAGCAAAAGGTTTCACAGCCCAACACGACACCTCATGCATAACTGTGATATTGTGGGATGCTAATTATGAAAATGCCTATGTGATGTATTTATTGATTGCACAAAATAAGTAGATATATTGTTGAAAGATCTGCTCATACAGGCCCTGAATGACAGAAAGACAGCCACACCCCTCCTACGTAAACATTTGTTTTTCCATTTGTCTGTATAATGTCATCCTGGATAACTGGTTCCTTTCTTTCACTTTCCCTCTCTCTCTGCCCTTGAACTTTTTCAGTTGTTGGGCTCAAACATTGAAGTCTATTTATTATTTATCTTACCATGGCACTTTGGGAGAGAAGTAGATCTTTTCATTTAAGCCCTTGAAAAACAACATAAAAACATTTCAAGCAGAATTCAATCACTTGTTTTCACTGCTTTTGGGGTGTTTTGGCCTTTCAGGGTTTTAGCAGAGCAATTGTCACTGCAGTTTAGCAACTCTCCCTTCGTGACAGCAGTATCTTATCTGAGCCAGTTTTAAGTTGTGCTTAATTTTTCAGGTAGTATCTGGTTTTGGTTTTGACACAATACCTATGGGATGATTACAAAATTCTGCAGATGTGCAGGACAATCTATTTTTTTCCCCATATGTTAAGCCTTTTCTCAGTCATGTCCTAGGCTATGTAACAAACCTTTCTCTGGTATAAGCTTCTAAAAACGCTTTTGAATTTAACATTTTGGATAATATTTGAACTGTATTAGATTCTTATACAGGAGCTGCATAAGTTATTTAATACCTATAGTAAGGTAACTTACTTACCTTGACTTTATCAGCTTCAGGTAATTTTAAGGTTTACTTCTGGATTGTAGGCTCCTTGGACTATAATATGCAAGTTAAAAATACAGTAAGATCAGAGAACTGGAAAGAAACTGAAAAAGTGTGCAGGGTACGGGTGCCCAGGTGCTGTCAAGAGAGGGGTTTAGGGGCCTCTGTGGTGAGTGGCTGGGGTTGCCCTGTGCAGGACACACTCCATTGCAGCTGGCTCCAGTGGCCGCACCATGTGGCATGGCTGGGCCCCGCAGCCAAGGTGGTGGTCCCTTGAGGAAAACGTGTTTTAAAAAGGGTAAAATGCTGCCTGGCAGTGAGGGGTGAGGAAAAATGTGAGGAAACATCCCTGAGGGGAGAGCTGAAGGACTGGGAGTAGCTGTACCAAGTGCCTGAGCAGAGGCTTCCCTGCACTACTGGAGACCACAACGAAGCAGTCCATGGAAAGGACCATGCTGAAGCAGATATCCACCATGCAGCTCCTGGAGGACCCCACGTCACAGCAGGTGGATGTTTCCTGAAGAAACTGTGGCCTATGGAGAGCCCACCCTGGAGCAGGTATGTCCTAGAGGGCTGCTGCCCATGGGAAAAGCCCCATTCTGAAGTAGGGGTAAAGTGTGAGGAGGATGGAGTGGCAGAGAGGAACAGTTGGGGACTGGCTTCGGCCCTCACTCCCCATCCTCCTGTGCTACTTGAGGTTGGGGGCAAGAAAGAGAAGTCAAGGATGAATGAGCAAAGTTGACCCTGGAAAGAAGAGGAGAGGGCATTATAGCGTTCTTCTTTGTTTGTCACCATCCAATTTATTTTATTTGGCAATAAATTAAATTAATCTCTCCCAAGTTGCCCTATTTGCTTGTGATAACTGGTAAAGGATCTCCCTGTCCTTGTCTCAACACAAGAGTTATTTCAATCCATTTTTCCCCCCCCCATTCTGTGGAGTAGGGGGAGGGAAAGATCTGCTGGCTGGGTGACTGGCAGCCCGCCAAGGTCAACTCACCACAAGCATCCCTGTCTGACTAGAAGGGAGCAATCAGAAAATTTTAGGAAGCCAAGAGCTAAATCATATGCTGTCATGAAACCTGATGACTTCTGAGTTCATGGGATTTTGATGTTGCCTTGAGACTATGACTGGAAACACAGGCATTCTGTATAATCCAATCTCTGATATCTGTAGAACACATACATATTCTAAGGAAAAATAAAGAATACTTTAAGTTTACCAAGAGAGGCTCAGTTGAAAGATTTAGTGTTTGTTATAATATGCATTGTGAAAAATCTTAGAAAACCTAAGGGAAAAAGCCTTTGGTAGGATCAATCAGTTTTCAGCTGAACTGAACTTTAGGTAGGCTTTTTCAATTCTTCTATGACAGAAATGCTTAGTAGTGGCTGACAAGCTTTGTGACTTTGTGAAAAATTCAAGAGCAATCCCTGTGCCAGGACTGTGTGGACATGGTGGCAGCTACACAGAGCTGAAACGGAGGTTGCTCAGTAAATCCTCAACAGCATAAAGAACGAAGCCAGCAAGATCTAGATTCCTCAAGGATCTGTCTGCACAGCAAACCCACCACTGTTCCTCAGCAAATCATCTGGGAAGCCACTGGTTGCTTTGTTTGTGTCTTCACCTGGAATTTCTGCGTCTCACTATCCCCAAGCAAGCTGTATGTATATCCTGTAATTGCTGCCCTTATTCCAGGGCCCCATAGGGTTCAGACTCAGATTTTAATTACCCCTCCCACAAAAAATGTCTGCATCTGTTTGCTTATTTTATACTTGACAGTGTTTCATCTATACTGGAAACCCAACTTTCATATCAGTTGGTTAGTTCCAAATCCTCAATGCTGAGTCAGAAAAATTACAGTTCATATATATGAGTCATCATCAATGTTATCACGATCAAAGGAAAGCAAACCCATCTGGATTTTGTTGCTTCTGTGACCTACAAAATTATAATAAATCTGAAGTCAAATTGTGCACATACTTTAGGAAAGCGTTCTAGGTTATATGAAGTGCAATTTTCTTTGGCTGTTTCCATTTTCATATTTTAGAAACTGGTGTTTGTCTATAATTCTACTTAAATTAACCTTACCCCAGCCAAAACTAGCACAGCCTTTATCCACTTTTATATGAAATGTCAATCATCTCTGCTTTCAATGAAGGTAAACAGTTATGAAATTTTCTGTAGACTGACACAACATTGTATGAAGAATCTCCTTCTCGTCTTGTCTAAAACCAAGACATTTGGTCTGAAAATATAGATACATATCACACATTTTGTGAACTGACACATAACAATACAAACACATTCTATATTTGAGGAGATAATTATATACTCCTAACCAAATGCAAGTTGTACGTATTTTGCAGCTACCACTTAAAGACTAAGTATTCATTTTAAAAAATGAGAAGGTAGTCTAAAAATCAATAGAAAGTGTGTAAAGATTATTGATATCTGAGGTTAAATTTTGACTGCAACCAATTACTTCACAATAATACTGGCCTTTCCACATACATCTTTAAGGAAATCCTATTAAGCTGGCAAAACTAGTAAAAAAAATAAAAAAACCCCCTCATATTTCTATTTGGGATCAGTATCAGTAGCTGGTGCCAGAAAATAATGTTAAAATTAATTGATCTCTAAAGGATTTACTTGGAAAGAAAATTTGTATGAATATTTCCAGGTTTGGGGGGTTTTATTTTTAATTATAATGAAATTTAGCATTTAAATACAGGAAATTTTATTGCATAGGTGCACAAGTTGTTACTGACTGCAGCTGAGCCGGCAATTAGTACCAGAATCACAATTAAGTGCACAGTTACACTGGTAATTTACATCAATATTGCAAACAGTTTCAGATGCTGTTAAGCCATATCTTGTCTTTTCCATGTCACTCCTTAGTCATAATTCACATCATTTTTCTGATTGCTGGAATTTTTTTTATCTCTGAAAATTGTTCTAGTTTGTTCTCTTCACATCATCCCTAGTAATGGGCAGAGAAGAAGTGGAGTGCTAAGATCAGGTGGTACCTAATATTACCAGTTTGCTAGTCATGTGGTGCATTATAACTTGGCTTGACAATGAAGAAAGCTGTGTGCACACATGAAGAAAATATATCATGGTAACTGCCCAGAGTCACGCTCATACCCCAGAGTAAATGTGATATGCTTTTAAAAAAACACAAACCACCTCTGTTTTACCATGAGGAAATAATGTGAACCAGTATCTATGTGTTAGGTTGAGCGGGCAAAATGCCAACTGCCCAACACATAGGGTCACTGGCATGGAGCAGTTAATGCATAATAATTTACTTCCCTTCAGTAAATATTCCTGAATCTGAAATATTCCCAGTCAAGTACAGCAGCTGCCAATGCCCACAAATACCAGCAAAACCCCATGTAGCAACTGTGCGCATCCTGACACCTGCATTTCTGCATGGAATTATGGGGCAGAAGGCTTGAGATGAAGAGAAAAGCCTTGCTGGTGCATGGAAAGGGTTAGGAAACTAGTTTTGGATGTGTAAAATGGAAGAGGAGGAAATAAAGGTAGGAGTATGTGGTAAAGAATAATGAAGGACCCTTGTG
Organism: Sakesphorus luctuosus; assembly: GCA_013396695.1. NCBI lineage: Eukaryota > Metazoa > Chordata > Aves > Passeriformes > Thamnophilidae > Sakesphorus > Sakesphorus luctuosus. The sequence continues at coordinate 257,291 of VWZD01001284.1, forward strand.
ACTTGGAAAGTGGTAGCATGCGGTTGGAAAACAGGGTTCAGTTGGATGCACTGCAGAGTGGCAAGGACTGGTATGGCTTCTGGTGGCCAGAGGGGTTGGAAATGGATTTGAGAGCCTTAGAGCTGGGATCAGAGCAGATGGTATAACAGCGGGGTGTTATCAGACAGGTATGTAGAGGACTAATCAGCTGGACATCAAAGTAATGCAGAATCAGTCTGGTATTCTCCATATATGCTGCTTCTAGAAAACAGATCTTACAACTCTGGACAAAAATGGAAAATTGCAGACCCATCCTGGTATCTGGAACACTGCTCTGGGAATTTGGGTCCTCCATGTGCTCTCCCATGCAGTGTAACTCTGCAACCTTGCTACAAACTACTGTGGGATGGGACCTTCTTGCTCCCTTTCGTCTGTCCTTCTCACTGTTTAACTTCGCACAGAACAATTACATACCCACTCGGCCAAGGAGAATGTTCTGTTTATGGAAAAGATGAATTACACACTGTCAGTCGGAACAGGACACTGGATTCTAGTCTTCCATCTCTCTTCTGCAGACCATAGAATTTGTGGTGTTCCTTCAGATTTTGCATAAAAGACAATGGACAATACCCTCTTTTTACAGCCCTCTGAAATAAAAGTTTTTTCTGCACTTTCTAATTTGTTATAGAAAGGCTTATGCACTTCACATTAAGTTTATGTTTTGGGTCAATGAAACCCTAAATCCCTTCAGTCCAGCGTTAGGTGGCTGAATGGTAAGGACAGTGCTACTTCAGAGATTTCTGTTTCCTCCTAGCTAGATGACGTGACTCCTGGTCCTGATCTTAGATACCCATATCTCTTCAAGGAGAGGAAATACAGTTTGTGGAATTGAGGATCTAAAAAAATTTTCTAGCTGAGAATTAGGTATGTTAGCAAGCAGTGTTCAGCAGGCAGATGTCATTGAACAGGTAGGCCATGTCAATCCATCATTATGTTGGACAGCAAGTCCTGAGTCTTCCAGATAAGACTGGCTCTTTCACAGGTTGTGCACCTTTCAGCCCCCATAACTGCTGCTGTACAAAAAATAACACCAAATATTTCAGATTTATAGAGAACAATATTAGTACTTTAAAGAAGAAGAACCTCCACAATAAAAATGTTGCTATTAACATTTTAAAAGAAAAAAAGTATATGCTTGAGAGAATGGAGTAGCCAGTTACAGCTGCTTTATTAAAACTCACAGCATGATGAACTCACAGCTCAGGAAATTAGATCCCCGGTAGTGTTTACACACATTAGAATTTTTTAAATGAATATAAAAAATATTTTGTTTCCATGCTAAATTATCAAAAAGAAAATGGCAGAGAGTATAATGAAACTGCTGAAACAACTGGGGGACTCTTCAAGGGACAAATGTAGCCACACTTTCAACTGCTTTATTCTGTAGTGATGGCCAATGGGAAATTTCAAAGATCTAAAAAAAAAAATAGAATACTTTTTTTTTAACCCTAACTTATATACAAATCCACAGCTTTACATAGTGGTGTAGATTTCAGTCTGAGATCTAACACTGAGTGTGTCATTTAAGACAAGATTGCATCTAATCTCTCAAAAGATGCCAGTTAAATACCACACGTATTTCCACACGCTTTCAAGACTTTATTACAGCCCTTTTTGAGCATCCTTTTGTCTTTAAATGTACAGCCAGACCTCATGCATTTCCTGCCCAAGAACATCCTATATGAACATTTTAAAGTGCTGCATATTGCTCTTCATTTCATTTGACAGCAAATGTAATACCCTTCTCTGGAGGCAATGGAAAGGTGCATGTCTGTGCAGTGGCAAGAACTTTCTGACAGCATTGCTGAGCTCTCATTTGTGACTAGTTTTATACAATTCTCATTTCTCTAAGACATATGTGCATAGCATTATAGCATAGCAGTAGAATAAATCTAACACAGGCAAGCAAGAAAGTACAATATGTTTTTTCTATACTGTTACTCATTACACAATCTCTGTTATCGACTTATGCTACAACTGCAGCATAAAGTTCATTTCTTGAAGATTATGACCAGCTAACATATTCTTAGGATTTTTCTTTGATAAATCTGGTATTCTTAGAGGCTAAATGTTTTAAAACAGAGTCCAGGACCATTCTTTGGCCACATGAGGACAGATGATACAACATGCTTCATCTCCAGATGGCTCTCTCTCCTCTCCCTAATTACAGTGGTTTTGTCTGCACTGCCTTTGAAGGACTCAGTGCTAGTGAGGCTGCACCTGGAATTCTGTGTCTAGTTTTGGGCCCCTCACTACAAAAATGACATTGAGGTGCTAGAAGAGCAAGTCCAGAAAAGGGCAACAAAGCTGGGGAAGGGTCTGGAGGACAAGTCTGATGAGGAGTCACTGAGGGAGCTGGGGTTGTTTAGCCTGGAGAATAGAAGGCTCAGAGGGGACCTTATTGCTCTCTACAGCTACCTGAAAGGTGTTGTGGCAAGGTCAGTGTCAGTCTTTTCTCCAAACAAACAGCAGTAGGACAAGAAGAAATGGCCTCAAGTTGCTAGGGGAGGTTTAGACTAGGTATTAGGAAAAAATTCCTCACCAAGAGGGTGGTCAAGACCTGGAACAGGCTGCCCAGGGAAGTTGTTGAGTCACCATCCCTAGAAGTGTTCAAAAAGAGTGTGGATATGGCATTTAGGAACATGGTTTAGTGGTGGACTTGGCAGTGCTGGGCTAACGGTTGTACTCAATGATCTTAGAGGTTCTTTTCAATCTAAATCATATTATAATTACTTTCAATGCTTCATTTGAATATTTAGCATTTTGATTGAGTTTCTGTGGCTGAACAGGAAGAACTTGGATCAGGCTAGGATGAAATGGTGTATTTCTGTGTCTCTTTTGGTACGTTACTCATCCTAAAACAGACTGGCCTTTCTACTATGGGTCTCATGATGGTGCTGCAAGGTATTATGGGTTAGGGTTGACCACATGCCTCACTTCATCTGCAGTCCATTCACACTCTGAAAAGGCCACTAACAAGAAGTCAAGCTTAACTTTGCTATCACGGTCCGCATATCACTCAGTGCTTTAGCCTGGGCCCCAGTGTGTTTTTTAAGAGTTGTATATTAGTCAAGTAGGGACTCAAATGCTGGTTTTACCTTAGTTTTATGTATGTCCTCACAAAGATATGTGAGAACACTGTAGAAGAATCCAGTTGAATGTGTTCAGGGATTGTGACAATTGGTTTACTTGTACTTCAGTAACATCTAAGACTTAATTGCTTTTCTACTCTTCTAGTAGAAACACAGCATTGTGTCCAGGGCTGGGTATGTCCAGACTTATGATTCCACAGGATGGGGCATATGGTTGTCATTGAGCTGCTGCAATGATCTCTAAGAGGTCTTTGCAAAAAAGCAAAATATGCATTAACAAGATAAGCCATTAGAAGCTGGAGTAACATAAGCCATTCCCTAATTTCTGTACTACTGATCCTAAGTATAGTAAAGTAATTGAAGGTCTTTTTATTGATACTCATTGAACTTTGGATCAGATCCTGGGTATAGCTGAGTGATAGAAAACAGTAATGATATTATGCTTTTGTATGATGTCATACTATTATGTAATGTTGTAAACATAATGTAATAGTAATGAATGCTGTTCTACACTTTCAACTACAGTATATATAACAAACACTGTGTCTGGTTCACCCTGCTTTCTTTCATATCTGTAATATTCCCATGCCATAACATTAAAATTTTGCAATTCCCTTTCAAAGCCTGCTGGACATTCTGACTCCGTTACATTTATCAGTAACAAAGTATTCATGTTGTCCACAGTATAGCCTTTGACAATTTGTGCTTTCACATTTTGTGTTCTACTTTTTTACTTTCTCAATGTTCACAAAGTCTGCCTGCTTTACAGTATTGGATATATAGAACTTGCACAATATTCCTCTTTTAAAATTCTTATTATATACAGATTTCTCTCCTCTCCCACATACACACTCTTAATTTTCATCACTGCTGTCAAGCTTGTCAAAAAACCTCAGTCAATATGAACCAAGGATTCAGCCTACAGATACGCTGTAGCAATATAGCAAGTCACAGTTTACATACATTTTCTTAGGTAGATTCCAGCCTACTGCCTATCCTGTAAAGATAAAGGGATTTTGATCTGCTTAACCACTATGAGGCATGACAGTACGTACTGTACTGCATGGTTATGGCACACCACTGCTGTCTGCCCCTGACACAGTGAAGTAGTTCACAGATTACTGTTGAAAAGGTAGGTATGCTATGTAGTGTACCCTAAAATCTTCATACTTGCTCAGTCTGCTCATCAGCGCCACTAAAGGATGTGCAAAAAATGCTTTTCTTCTACTATCTCAAGTAGGAAGACTTAAAATTCTCTTTCCTGGCTGCTGCTCTCAGCAGAACAGAAAAAAATAGAGCAGATTGCCCTTTCCAGTTGCCACTGCAGCTGCTCTTAGAGGGAGAAGGCTGTGCAAAGCAATGCAGGAAAAAGCGGGTAGGAAAGAAGACAAAGAATGCTGTGCTGTGAAACACGTAGGATGAATTTCATCTTTGGCTTAAACCTTGAACATCATCTTTTCATCTTAGAACACTGTGCAGCTGACTCCACAGGGAGTTCACTACTGCACTGAACTTCTCCACCACTCGCTGCTCAGCCCTACAGTGTATGGCATATTGAAGGAAAAAAGGGCTAGAATTGGCAGATCCTTCCAGAATCATAAATGCATCTATGGTCAGCTTCTGGTAAAGGAAAATACAAGGTATCACTGGCCATGCAACACAACCATCTCCTGACCCTGGAGGATGCTAGAACAAGTAAAAATTAGGAACCGTTCATTTTACTCACCTATTCAGCAGTGCATGAGGAAAGGAACATGTTAAGCCTGGGTTCTCAGTCACTGAAGGCATAGTTCATGTGCTGGTCACAAGTCACAGGCTTATGCTCAGTGTTTCTTGATGACACTCAGGCACTGAGTCTGCTGCAGGTAAAGGAAATGATATTTCTAAAAGATACCACTGTTAATCACTTCTTTAAAAAATTCATTAAAATAATACCTTTGTTAATCTTTTAATGGACTTATTTGGACTTTTTCAAATAGAATAAGTATCTTCTGCATGAATTTATCTCTGACCAAGTACATGGTCAGGCTATTTTCTTCTGTCCTGAAAATATTATGCTCTGTTTTAGTTGTCTTACTATCTTTATGATCATACATGCTGGTTTATTTTTTGATGTGTAGATTTAAATAAAAGAAATAACTGATATTTGAAACTGTGTTGGTTTATTTGTCTTTTGGGATCTCCCTGTAATTTTAGTAAGTTTGGAGGTAAAAAAATTAATTGGAATTATGATATAGCAGAGATTATTAGAGAACTGTAGACTCATCTCTGTTAAATGATTTAATTCAAGTTATTTTTCAAGGTTTTATTTCAGTTCACAGAGCTGTGTTTGGAGAACACAATTTGATAAACATATTTCTTCTGGTGTGCTACAAAGACTTGAGATTATTCAATTTTTACTCAACTGAAATGCAAAATCCTTTTCAGTGACTATTCATGAATTAGATGGCACTTCCTTCTTACTCTTGCTGCGTCTGCCATTCCTTTCTTCAGATAATTGATAGAACAGATGAGGTAAAATCAGCTGTTCTTCAGCAACACTATTTTTCCTGCTTAGAAGCACAGAATATGGATAATTCATAACTGCTATTATTTTTTTCTCTGTAATAATGGAGCCAATTATGAAGCTGAACACATACCCATTACAATAGCAGCCCATCGGCAGATGCCAATAGGCAGCACATTAACTTACAGGGGGATAACTATGCTTAATCAGTATTAATGGATAAGCAGTAATTAATATGAAGGTCAATATAGCATATGCAAATTTTCAGCAATACCAACCTTTAGCATGTCAAGGAAAAAAAAGGTAAAAACAAACAGACTAAGCTGAAGAGTCATGGAAAGAAATTAAACTGCTTTACTCGGAGGTGGAAACACCATACTTTGCAGTATAGTTCTTTCATGGAGACAGAGATGATAGAGATCTGTTGCAAATGATCCCTGGTCAAGGGTCCAAATGTACTGGGGAAACTTTCTGTTTATTCATGGCCTCCAGTCAATCTGTCTTAAGCTGACAGGTTTATTAGCCTCATAACTAGAGAAAACAGAAGTGCTCATGGAAAGGGATAGTGAATATTTCTGCTTAAGGTTTATGAGCTTTTCCAGGAAAATGAGAAAAAATTCTATAGGCTCATCTGAAAAATCAATTGTCAATTCTCAGTAGCATAATGAGCTTGTTAATTTGGATATTGTGGATTTTTTAGTGCTGGTTTGTTCTACATGGGTATATATATTTGTACAAATACATAAATATATCCATATGCGCTATTCATATGGGTAGCACTCTGGGTGTAGCTAAAGATGTTTAATACAGAGTAAAGGGGGGGGAAAAGATCCATTGGACGTATTATTTGAAATTAAAGAGATAAGGAGAGTCTGCCACTGACTTCCAAATGGTCACATTAAAGGGCTTATTTATGAAGCATGCCATGTGTGAAGAGGGGTTTTTTATTAATAATAGGACTAAAATTTTTTTGAGCAGCACAGTTTTTAAGTACATATCACAACTGTGATGTGACTTACAAGTAACGACTGTCGTTACTCTAATGTGACCATTTTTCCAAACAAAGCTTGTGAAGCCATGATTGCATTTGTGACACAGTGACAAGAGGCAAAGGAAGAGAATGTTTATTTGATATAAATCCAATTTTATGTAGATATTTCCTGGTCAAGTGAGGAGTCTAGCTAAGATGACAGACACTAAAAAACCACAGAAAATGTACAAAGGAGTAACTCTTTGGAGATACAATCTCTATTTTTATTTCATTTCTTTCTTAGCCCAGATAGTATTTGGAGCTCTTAAATATATCACTTTAGATTGTATCTGAACAGCAACCTGAAATCTAAAGGGGAGAATGAGTTTAGTTCTGAAGCAGACGATTCCACAGGAATTAGCAACAACAGACCCTTTATTATTGCGCATGCAAACTTTTATACACTTTTAGAACTGTAACCTTCCGCACTTGGGACACACGGACACTCATTATTGGCTAATGATGTTATTTACATTATAATGCCTTTCANATCCAATTTTATGTAGATATTTCCTGGTCAAGTGAGGAGTCTAGCTAAGATGACAGACACTAAAAAACCACAGAAAATGTACAAAGGAGTAACTCTTTGGAGATACAATCTCTATTTTTATTTCATTTCTTTCTTAGCCCAGATAGTATTTGGAGCTCTTAAATATATCACTTTAGATTGTATCTGAACAGCAACCTGAAATCTAAAGGGGAGAATGAGTTTAGTTCTGAAGCAGACGATTCCACAGGAATTAGCAACAACAGACCCTTTATTATTGCGCATGCAAACTTTTATACACTTTTAGAACTGTAACCTTCCGCACTTGGGACACACGGACACTCATTATTGGCTAATGATGTTATTTACATTATAATGCCTTTCAGTAATTGGTATATTGTACACATCTGCTGAGAAGGTCAGCACAGCTTCTTCTGAGGTCAGTAATGAGTCCCTTAAAGGTACATTGCACTAATTACAAAGGCAGTTCAGTACACAGCTTTACCTTCTAGGCCAAATACCACATAAAATTCCTACAGAAATCTATAATTTAGTTTCTATTTCATTTGTTCACACACTTCATATGTGAAATAATAATTTTCACTTTTACTAAACAAGAATAGTCTAAAAATGCTTTGCTTAATTCTCAAGTATTTCACAAAAGGCCTTACTTTCCTTTGTGTGGATTTACAAATACTGAGTTTATGACTGAGTCCAGCCTATTCAGCAAGTTTATATGATCCATTACTACCCATTACTACTTATTCAAGTTCTGAAAAATGTACTTTTTCTGGGTTTTTTTAATGTCTGTCATCTTAGCTAGACTCCTCACTTGACCAGGAAATATCTACATAAAGTTGGATTTATATCAAATAAACATTCTCTTTTTATCTCTTGTCATAAATGCAACCATGCCTTTGTGAAGCCATGATGGATCTAGAACAGTGTTCCATATTGCAATGAAAAACAAACAAAAAACCACACCATACCTCAGAACTGTATTATTTCTAGGTAGGATCTGCTACTAGGATGTTAGAATGCATTTATAAATAAATGTATGAAATTTCCTTGTTTGAATTATTTCCAAACCTCTCATGGTGTCAGAGTCCTACAGTCATTCACTATATTCTTTTAGAGATTTCACACAACAAAGGTTTAATGCTTTAACATAGAGTTTGCTTATTTGATATATTTGGCATTACATGCCGTTTTGGTGCAGAAGCATGAGATAACAACATGCTGAAATCCCAACACAAGCATAATTCAGCAATTGCAACACTCAGTTAAAGCCCTGGACAAACAGCACACCCATTGCTGCTGCCTGTGTGTTCACTATCACAAAGCACAGCCACTCCTTTGAAGTGTTCAACGGGCTTTGCCATGAGACCTCCTGACTCTCCCTTATAGGTCATGATAAACTAGGACTCAGGAAGCTGCATACTATTCTTGCTCTATAGGGTGAAACTGGTACAAGGAGGCTTAAAAGCATGAATTTGGGTACTTTTCTAATATTTTGATATTTGACTTTTCAATCCAATGGTGCTTTCACATCATTATCTCAGTACAAGTTAAAATTTACATTGCAGTAATACTCAGAGGCACCAAGTATCTTTGTAACCCCATTGTACTAGGCACTGTCTGAAAGCTTATGAATATACATTTCAGGTCTGCAATCTCAGAGAAGAAGTGACTAGGATATAGATTACACGTAGACCACATTATGCTAAATGTATGCATTTGCTTCCTAGGCACTTTCTTATTTTCCCTTTTGCAGAACATTATTCCTCAGCACAGACTTTCAATATGTGCAGAAGTTTCATTTTTCTAGTTTCCTGAGCTATCAAGATATATTATTTCTGGAAAATTACCCATGCATTTCAAAGGAAAAGTTAAAAACTGGGAATCCTTTTTTATTTTTAAGGACCTAGCATTTTAAAGCAATTTATAGGGCAAATTGTATCCTCCAGAAAGATATATTCCTTAATAATTTTCTTGATCTAGGTCAATGCTCCTCATACTGTAATGGCTAGTCAGGACTCCAAAATTTCAAGAATAAATTCTTAGATCAAAGTCTAATAACTCCAATCAATACTAACTCCACTTCAACATCACTCACCACCCAGTTAAGCCAAGTGATGCCACTGCCCCTGACCTCCAAGGCAGCCTGTAATTCCTCAATCTGTCTCTAATCTAGTCTAATTTACACTTAAACAAACACAAATGAAACGTAATAAGCAAAGGTCCTGCTGCTGTATTTGTCCAAGGGAATAGAAGATAAACCTAGGAGAAATTCAAGTTCCTCCATCATGCACTGTCCTCTCTAGTGCACATTTTCATTTGTGCAGCTTCAATGATGACTATTTTCAACATCTTGTTTTCTGGTTTGTGATATACCATTCTCATCTATAGGTTTCCTTTCTTGGAAAATTATTCTTTCACAGATTTTTCTTCTCTAACAATAATTGTCTTCTCTCAAGTTCCACATCTTTATCTGATGAACTTTTAAATTCAACAAGGAACTGATGCTGAATTCAACATCTTTTCCCCTGAAATTCTCTTCCCCACTTTCTATTATCTGTATCTTATGACAGGGTCAAATTTTTGCTTTAAAAATCACACTGGTGAAACTGAATTGGAGTTAAAACAAGCAAATAGAGACAGTATTGAATTATACAGAAATTATCAGCTCCAAATGAGAGATACTATCAAATGGGCATACTATGAAAACATAGTAGGAATGGGTCGGGGGCAAAGATTTAGGAGTTAAACTTTTCTGCCCATTTCACTAAGGCACAGAGCCTAGGGAGGGCTGGGAAGGGAGGGCAGGAAAGCTGCCTCATGGCTACAGCTCTCCTGAGCTGCCACCAAGACACAGGGGATGTGGTCAGTTGATTTACAAAATCCTGGCCTCTGGAAGGTGACAGATGACCTCGTGATGCCTGCCAGACCACTTCTGGTCTACTGGATTGCTACTTGATAATAGAATAATTCACACTGGAAGTGACCTCAGGAGGTCATTTAATCTGACCTGCTGATAACAGCTGAGTCAACTATGAAGTACAGCTGGCGGAGATGCACTTTGCATTCCTCGTCTGCCCATCTGGAAGGTGGGGGACACTGATCATTTTTCCAGGCGTCAGAAACTGCCCTTGTAGCACTAATCCTCTTGTATTGCCCCACGATCTTGCAACAATACTTGAGAGTGTCCCTGCAGTTTTGTTGGCCAGCCCCAACAGCAGCCTTGGAGGCCTCCCTGTCTTGGGCACTGGGGGTATTGTCCAAGTTACTAAAGGCAACCTGAACTCCAGGTTCAGTCCCCTCTGTTTGGTGCAATCTGCAAACTAGAGCCTCAAGCACTCCATTGCCTCTTCCAGATGTTCAATGGCATAGCCCCCATGACCAGCCTCTGGGGTACTGAGATTCCAGAGTCACCAAAATTCCTTCTCCACTCCTCTAGGAACCCCATCAGCTGGACTGGTGCTTTGTGGTGGGGATCCTGAAGGGTGGAGCCAGTCCCTCAGCTGTGGTGTCACAAATGGCTGAGGAGAGGAAAGAAGCAATTTTCCTTGCCCTGCTGACTCCCACCTTGTTCACAGCTGGCCACTGCCTTTGGCCCAAAGCATCTGGGGCCACCAGCTGAGGCTTGGGTTGTCCAGGTGCTGGGCTGCAAGTCTGGTCCTGCACCAGGGCACCAGCCCCTGCTTCTGTGTGACATGACTTCTGCTGCCAGCTAGATGAAAGTGATAAAAGGCTCTGAAAACTGAAAGAATCCAGGTAAATATAAGTAATGTAAAATAGATAGAGAAATATGATAGACATCCATGATTTAAACTCTTAGGCTTTAGGAGAGCACACAGTCTACACTTTTTAGCTGAGAGTTCACCTGTGCCCCACTAGCCTGAGTGAGAAATCCAACACTGCACCAGTTTTCTACAGAGATGCTAGTTCATGTCTGGTTTCCCAGGAAATATCACTCTTTCCTTCCATGCAAGCACATTAGTCTAAGCTGTTGTCTCCTCCGTCTCCCCAAGACTGGTGGAGTTTGTCAATTCAGGGTCTGAACATGGATATGGATAAAAAGTTGCAGACACAAAAATAATGAGGCTGGCTCAGAAAAGAGGAGCACCTGAACTTTTACCCATCAGGTCCAAAATTTCATGTATCACCTGTATAATCTTTCTTACCATAATTTCTCCAAATATTACACATTTCAATGAAAATTTTTGGCTTTGAATAGAAACTTGTAATGTAAATAATTTATCACTGTAAGTGCAGCCCAGCCTTTCTTCACCTATTCCTGATCAGATTCTATGGCTTGCAATGTTTTCATCATAATGTTCCATTAAATTGATGCGTTTTTTCCCCACCCAAGCTTCATTACAGACTGAATTGCAGGCAGGAAATAGCTAGACTCCTAAGGCACTAAGCAAGTCACAAAGAACAAGAACAAAGTTGTATGAGATCCAGAAACAAGGCAATAGCTTCTCCATAAATTCACTAAAGACACAGCTAATACCATTTCACATTGAAGATGACTCCCATAATCAGTGGCAGGACAGAACTTTAAGTGACACAAAAACACCCCTACTTTTGGCTTGTATCCTTGTAGGGGCTGCTGCAGGTGTTGTCACTGGGTTGATCCTTGTAAATGTATACAGAAAAAAGGAGAACTTTCAAAAGGAACTTTTTAGGGTGTCTGTAGAAATTGATACATATCTCTCGACTTGAGCTTACTTGTCTGGGGCAAATTTCAAAGGCTGTTTGTATTCTGACTGAATTCACGGCACAGTAGCTGTGGTGCAAACACTAAGCAACATGTAATACCTGCCTCAAAGAGTTCACACTCTAGCCTTCAAAAATTTAAATAACCCCCAAAATGTAAAGAAATTTTGAATAAATTAGGCTTCCGTGAAAAGAATTTAGGACTTAACTCCTTGTTAATGAGAGAGACAGAAACATGTCCCATGAGTGTGACTCAGTGTTTCCTGGTCACAGCTTTTGAAGAGGATTGTGCTTACAGCCCTCCTCTCTGTCCTGAAAGAATCATGTTTGCAATGTTCCATTTAAGGAATGGAACTGCAACTATTTTCTTCAAATTAATATTTTTAAAAGCTAATTGGTGATGTCAGTGATGGTTTTCCCCTTTAATTAACAATGTATAATGCAACTTTAACTACAATTTAATTGCATTACGAATGCAAGAAGGTATTTTTTGAAAGCTCTTGAAGTTTTTTTCTTCTTAGGAAATTAATCCCATTAGTATTAATGCTTAACTGCTCAAAATCCTTATATATTATTATGAGAACTGAGCTCAAAGTTTAACTGTTTTAAAAATTGTAATGCTTCTAAGTTAAACATGTTCTACTAAATCTTAGAGACATTAGAATGGAAAAAGATGCATGGAATTTCAATGTCATTTTGGCTAACAGTGTTAGACAAAATAGACTTTTATGTATCTTAAGAATCATTGCATAAATGTAGATGATCAAATTTCTCAAACTGAAAATTGCCACTCACAGCAAAGATTTTGACCTTGAGAGAGGACACCTCTCTTCTGCCCAGAAAAGAAGGTGTGAAAGCATTCTTATTTACACTTCTGAAGAAAATGAGCTGTTTCTTCTCCCCTTGGCTGCAGCAGGAAAGACTCTTCACCTTAGCTCCTTGGTGTTTAGATGGTCACATGCACAGCATTCTCTTGAAGGGAGGTGTCAGAGAAGTGTCTTTTGATCCTTGCCATGAATGATGCAATTCACCTCTCAAAGCAGCTGTTTCATACTATCTGTCAGCTTAGGCAGATACATTTATTTGGTTATACATAGGTCATTGTTCCAATTAATCTGTGGGCTAGAGATCCACGTGTACAGAAAAAAGACAAAAAAGCCCACCAGCAAAATCATGGCATTCTGATGAAACTATCTCACACTCAAAAATAGCACAAAAGGTAAGAAACACGGGGGCTTAAAATTTATTTTGACCTAACCTGCAGAGGAAACCTAGACATCTACAGTGGGCTCTACCCAGGCCACTAGCACATCCATTACATCCCCTCAGAAGAGAAATTTTAGAATAACCACGAGAAGCAAAAGACACATTGATCAGAGCTGGAAATGTGACTAGTGAAAATTTAACTTTCCTTTAAATGCACAATGTGCAACTGGCTGTTTTGAGTGTCAATATATGTGTATTCTGAGTGCAAAGTTTAGACACAAACATTGAGTTGTAGAAGCAGAAGAGTAAAGAAACAAATACTGCAAGTTTCTCAGTCAAACAGTGTGGAGTTATCCCAGCTTGGATTCCCTAGCTGAGATCAGCTGATGTTAAGAGCAAACAGGCCAACTGGTGGGACACAGTCTGGCTATGACAGAATAAGAAGCTCCCGATGCATATTTTTTTTGAGAAGATTGATGCAAATGAGTGGTTCCTACCAGAGTTTCTCAAAAAGAAGTCCTATGAAAAAAGCTGAAAGAGTTCCACTCTTTGAGTGCACAAGGGGAAAAGTATTATTACAGAAACATTTATCCAGATAAACAAATTTCCCCTCAGTTTGTCTTGATACACTTGAAGAAAAATTGCAACAAACAAGAATTTGTATTTAATGTAATGGGAGGCTCTGAGAGAGATTCAGAAATGGGGACAGATGTTTTTTCATGCAGTCAGGATTCCCTTCAAATTTCTGATTCCAGTTCTGAGGAGTCTCTGTGATAAACACTGTTGGAAGCTGCAGTAAGAGATCTGAGTAAACTCTGATGACACCTTTCCTACTGACCACCTCAGTCAAATTGACTGACTATGGATTAGGTGGGAAACAGCCTCCACAGAAGAGAGGAGAGGCCTCCAAGGAGGCATGTAGGCAGCACTGACTTTCTATGTCTTGGTGGAGCCTCAGTCTTTTTTTAAGGCAGGAAATTCTTATGAACCCCACCTAAAGTAGTGGCATCCACTTCCCCCGTGTTTCTGGGTGCAGAAATCATGTTAGTTATTAAAAAAAACAAACAAACAAACAAAAAAAAAACAAACCAAAAAAAAAAACCCAACAACAACTTTAACTTACTGACTGGATGCCTAGCATAGATCCTCAGAAGAATTGACCTTTCTCCCTATTATTTCTTTGAGACATCAGGGGAGAGCTCAGAAGTAATTTGTAATTTTTCTGCTGCCAAGAAAGTCTTCAGAAATGCTGCAGTACACATCCAGGCAACCCCAAGGCTATAATGGTTTAGAATAACTCAAGGTTCGGTGATGCATTTTTGTTTAAAATTTCTTTGTCAGCTTTGAATGTTTCTGATTTACAACCTACATCACTATCCTAGGAGTAATAAGGTGAAAAATGAAATGTAGATGGGATTTATGAACTCTCAGATAGTACAACAGTTTTCATCAATAAATGGTGGGAAAACCTTTACTGGGTGCATTCAAAACTATACTCAAGGAAAAATTTAAGGATTAACTTTCCAGACATTCAGAATTGATCTTTTCCATTTTCAATTTTTGTGTAATTTGTTTGATAAATAATTCCTGTTATTATCTTATACATGCTGGATGATTTTTCTGTACTTATAATTCTGCCCATGTCTATACTAACTGAGGTCATAACTATCCATAAGGGGTTTCTAAATAATTAGGGTTGATACTTAAAGCTTCAGTGGATCCAATACAACTGAAACTTAGAGCAACTGATCAATTTGATTGCTTTAAAAACAATACAGCCTGTATACAGATGAGGTAACTTACCAAGTGAACTAGCTCCTTATAAATCATGTGAGTACTACAATAAAACTTGACTGTAAATGTAACACTGCTGATCTATACACAGATGTGATAAAAAGACAAAGTAAGACGTTAAAGTGTCAGCTGAGGGTATTTAATACTTGGAGGCAACACTACAATCATAGTAAATAAGTTAACATTTTTTTGGGTGGTGGCAAAGAAAAAAAGAAATATTAGAATCATAAATGCAATTTAAGATTATTTTCCTTGTTTAAAGTATCAGATAGATGTCACCTGAGATTCAAAGCATAATGCATAACCCCCCCATAACATATTTAATAAACAAAAGCAGAAATAGACTGAAAATAAACAATAGGACTTTACTTTTAACATCAACAGAAAAAATAATTTAATTTTTGTTCATTTGTGAATGGCTCACACTCTCAGGCAATCCTTCTGGCTTCTGTAAATAATATTGTTCAGCAAAATTCAGCTAAAAGAAGTGCTTGGACAAACCATCAGTGCCAATGCTGAATTCAAGCAAGAAATGTCGAAAGTGACTCATATGCAAGAAAGAAATACTAAATTAACACGAGTTGCTATTTGACTTTTCTGAATACAACTTCTCAATATTTTTATTGCAATAGTTCATTTATCACTTACTTCCCCTGCACTGCCTAAAAATTCTTCTACATTTTCCTCTGTTCTCCACAAGCTATATTCTAATTTACTAGTAAGGTTATTTGAAGATAACACTTCTAGTCTTTAATCCTTGAGAAATCCCTTCAACAGATTATCAATATTCCACAACAGAAACTCATAATCATTGTGTCTTATTGAAATGCAATAAAACCAAGGCACACAATATTGATTTTACAGATATTTGAATATAGAGGGAAGTACAGAATCACAGTCACAAGAGTACCAATGCTTTGAATTTATATTTAAAAGCCTTGTTTTCTATGAAAGCAATGAGTGGCTGGTGTTAAATTAGTCAGATATGTAAACATTCATAAGCACTGAGAACTATAAAAAATGTAGGTTGTAAGATCTGAGTCACCTCCTCACTTGTACAGATTTTGCCCATGTAACAGTAAAATGAATTCTAACTTTTTTCTTAAAATTACTTCATGTATAATTGTTGTATGATTATGTCCTGTCTGCACTGTCACTTCACAAATGCCAAATAATGACTTAATCTTTCCTCCTTCACAAACCACTTTTAATCAAAACAACATGTTTCTGAATAGTTAGCATTTTCTTGCTGAAAGCACTACAAAACTTGAAACTCGTATTGACTAAAACCAACATTCCTATTTCAGTCCATTTCTTCCTCCACCATTTACCAGAACCTCATACACAAGGCACAGTTTCCTTTCCAATGTAACCTTTTGAGAATGTCAAAAGAGAGAATAATTTATACTGCTCCTTGAGGTACATTTCAGAAACTAGCGTTTGAAAACAGTTCACTGAAGCAACTAATCCTTAGATTTCAGAGAGAAATAACATATCCTTTTCTGTTATCTGGGAAGTTCAGACTTCAGTGCTCTAAGGGCTCTTTTGGTCTCTTATTTTTTTTGGTCTCAGTCAAAGCTAAACAGAGATGGTCAATCAAATGCCTGCTTAACTTTTACATTAAAGATAAGAGATGAATGATCTTTAATACTTTGAGCTTTGAAAACTGAATCAACAAAAAAACTAGGAAAAAGTCAACTGGATTTTTAATTTAGTGGATGAGATAAAGTTAGTCAAATTATGAGAAATGCTAAATATCAAGAGACATTTCCAAATAATAAGATCTATTAAAATGTGCACTATCTTATGTATAGGAAGAAAAATCTTTGCTACTGTAATTAAACCTTGACTAATATGGAGACTAAGAATGTTTTAAAAATACAAATAAAAACAGCCTGCAAACCCCATAAATCAAAAGACGAATTACTTGAATTCAAATAGAAGTTTCTATTTGTCTGTATCTTAGTTATCAAAACTGCTACAAAGTCTGTGGTGATACACTACTAGCAAAGAGAAATTAATGGTTATTTAGGCAAAATATCTGGAAAATACACTGAATTTCTGTAAAATCTTTCATAAGTCTTTGAGAAGATCAAGTGGGTTTGTGTGGCCAGGTTTCGGTAGTAGAGCGCCTACAGAGGTGGCTTCTGTGAGAGTGTGCTAGAAGCTTCCCCCACATCCGGCACTGGCTCCAAGAAGGACTCACCACTGGCCAAGCCCAAGCCAACCAGGAAAAATAGTAACAGCTCTGCCATAACATATTTAAAAGAGAAAAAATGTTATTGTGCAGAAGTAATTTTGATCCTTGTGGGTCCTTTCCAACTCTGAATATTCTGTGATTCTGTGATTTAGGCCAGAGAAGAGCAGAGGGAGAATATGTGAGAGAAGCAATTCTGCAGACCCCAAAGTCAGTGCAGAAGGAGGGTGAGGAGGTGCTCCAGGTGCCAGAGTTGACATTCCCTTGAAGCCCATGGTGAAGCCAATGGTGAGGCAGCTTTCCCCCTGCAGCCTGTGGGGGTCAACAGAATGCAGAGATCCACCTGCAGTTCATGGAGGAGACTCACACTGGAGCAGGTGGATGCTTAAAAAGAAGGTTGTAAACCTGTAGGAAGCCTGTACTGGAGCAAGGGCCTGGGAGGGACCTGCAGCCCCATGGAAAGAGGACAGCACGCTGGAGCAGGTTTCCCTGGTAGGACCTGTGACCCTCTGGGGGACCTACACTGGAGCAGGCTGTGTCTTAAAGGGCTGCACTCTGTGGAAGAGTGATCCACGTTGCAGCAGTTCATGAAAAACTGTTGCCTGTGGGAAGGACTCATGGTGGAGAAGTTTGTGGAGAACTGTCTCCTGTGGGAGGGACCCCACGGGGAGCAGGGGAAGGACTCCTCTCCCTGAGCAGTGGCAGAAACAACTTCTGATGAACTGACCATAACTGCCATTCCCCATCTCCCTGCACTGCTGAGCAGGGAGGAGGTAGAGCCTGGGAAGGATGGAGGGGTGGGGAGAAGGTGTTTTTAAGATTTATTTTACTTCTCATTATCCCTCTTTGATTATGTTGTTAATAAAGTCAGTTGATATCCCCAAGTTCACTCTGTTTTGCCTGTGATGGTAGCTGGTGAGTGATCTCTCCCAGTCCGCATCTCAACTCATGAACCTTTGCCATATTTTCTTTCCCCTGTCCAGCTAAAAAGGGGAGTGATAGAGTGGCTTTGGTGGCACCTGGCATCCAGCCACGGTCAAACCACTACAGTGAAGAATGAGTCCCCAACAATATTCAAGGAAATTCTGCTCTTTTTAAAAAAAAATTTTAATATACCTCTTACCAGCATCTTTTAGGTATACGAAAGATCATAGAAGTTAAGAACAGACAAGAATACAACTTGCTCTTCTATGAGAAGCAGCAGTTAGCATTGAATTTCTGGAGAAACATGATCATGTCACAAGCTGTCTGGAAACCAATAATATCTCCCACATAGTCATGGAAAAGAGATGTCAGTAGACTTTTCCCTTTAGCACACCAGTGTTTTTGAAATTCTCACCCTAAAGAAGTAGGCAAGGGCATATCTGGACTTTCAAATGCATCTCACTGGGTTATATGCATCAGTCCCATTGAACTCTATAAAGAGTGCTGTTTGGACCTTTCACAAAATAACTTGTTGCACCTCTTTCAATCTGTCTGTGTTTAAAAGTAATTGGCAATTTATCCACAATCAACAAATATGGATAAATTGCCAATTACTTTTAAACACAGATAGAGAACATACTTTTAAATAAGAATTAGGAACTTTAATTAAATAAAGCTGAAAATTATTGGTGACCTCAAATATGACATTTCAGAGAAAAAAAATGTGTTTAATATATCAAACAAAAAAGCACCAGTGTAGAAGACAAGCTACAACTTTTTTGAAGTGTCTTTAGAAATAGTAAACTTAGTTGATAGGAATGAGAAAGCGTTTCTCAAATGGGGAGTTAAGAATTTAGCTTCTAAACACTCGTGCAGCTTTTGTGACAAAATGAATCTGCTTAGGTAAGGCTTGAGACTAGTTTAAAATTGCTTTGGTTTGAAAGTTGTTGATTTAGATGTGAGCAATGTTCTAAACATTTGATACATTTCATTATCAATATAATCTGTTATAAAAGAGAGGTTTTATCTGCTTACATTTCACACAATTTTTTGTGATCTTTTGCTGTTTTGTAATGTTTGTGCTGCTTCTTGGACTCAAAATGAAGCATAAATTCATCTTATACTTTAAATTATCTAAGTAATTGTTTTAGCAGTCCTGTCTCCCAGAACTGCATTTACATTTATGGTGTTTGTTTCTGTACTATATTACCTCACAGCTACTGGACTGGTAACTAGCAGCCAGACTTTGGACTGCCTTGCAGTCACAGTCCAAATGGCAACACTTTAACTGTAACTTCTGCAGGAATCACTGAATCCACATACAAATACACATAAAGGAAAACTGCATGCATCTTATCTTGTAAAGCAGCACAATCAACTTCTAGAGGATTTATTAGGTACAGAGGTGTTGTTCCAAAGAATGCTGCACCTTGCACTTGGCAATAAACTGGCTGTGGTCCTGCTGGAGACATGGAATGGGATCTGCCTGCAAGTGATTTTAACCCTGGTTCCAAGCCTGGGCTGCTGTACTCACATCAGTTCACCTGCAGAGCTCCCCTGTTACTTCTTGCCAGTCTGCTTCAGTTCCTTTACAGTCATCCTGTGAGCTAAACACATCAGTACACACAATGAGCCCCTACTGCGACGACAGCTCTACTGTTTTTTGACAATTTCACAATGATTATGAAAAATCAAATCCTACCACTCAGAAAATTCACTCCATATTCAAGTTATGGCAAGTTTATTGACCAAAATTGTGTAATGCTATCAGCTAGAAAATTTTGGCTGTGATGCATGCGCTGACTGACGAAACTCAGATTTGTCTAAATGTCAGATTGATTTATAATAGCCTGCTATCTCTCCTAATACTTTTTTTTTCTGATTTTTTTTTCTATCAGCAAACTTAGCCTCTTGATATCAGAGGAATATTAGTGGAATATAAACTTGGAGATCTGCAGAGGTTTCTGATGTCACTACTTGAAGACGGGAGATTAAATCATTAGATGTTCTGATGGAGTCCCACAATGATTAGTTATTATATCCACAAAGATGTTTCCAAGCCATTCCATATTGACTTTCGTTTTTTCCTTTTTAAAAGGGTTGTTTATACTTGGCCAGTCTTGTTTTAGTGGGCTAAACGACAAAGAATCTTTAAGAAGTGCTTTCCTCGTGTAACTTCACAGATAGGTTGTGTGCCTGTCCCAGTGTCTTCTTGCTCAAGCTTGTAGACATTCTTTGTGAAACAAGAGAAATCTTTATTAATAGGCAGAGCAAAGGGTACAGATCATACTAAAGACAGAAATGGTACAGAATGAATTTATTACTTGATCAGTTCCTATTCCCCACAGCTTTCTAAACAGGAAAAGATTAATTTGGTTCACAATCCATTCAGGCTTTGAATTTTGCATGAAATGATGATTTAGGACACCTTCGTGATACGTACAAAGTGCTCTCAGATGTCAAGGGTTTTGGCAGGAAGTGAAAAACTCTGATCTGTGCAATATACAGTACATGGAAAAAATTATGATTCCTGACAATTTGAAATTCTGCCAATGCTATAGAAATTTTTATAATGTCAGTAAAAGGCACCTTTCTAGCCCAAAGACTCTCTCCTGCCAAGCTTCCAAAATATGCAGCTAATCATGATGGAATAGGAGCTGTTAAAAGTTATAACCATTTTATTTTATTACGGAAAGCACTAGACAAACTGTGTTAAGAGGCTGCTACTCCTTCTATCACAATGCCCATACATTAATGAAATAATTACGTCAAGGAATTACTTTTCAGTTAAAAATATTGCAAATTTTGAATATATGGTTCTAAAAAGATATTTATATTGAAGACTGAAAATGCCATGCTTACATTTAGTACAATAAGTGTTGTAGTTTCGAATTATAATGTAAATTCTCTCCCTGCCACTAACTGCCCATGCCATTAGTTAACAAAAGAAGTAGTTAACTGCTTCCTCTGGATCGTTTGGGTGGGGGGCAGACTGTCTCTTTTGTTTTTTGGGGACATTCTATATTTTTTAGCTTGGCTGAACGCAGGAGCAGGGGGTGTGCTGCAGTAGAGGAGAAGCCGTTTTTCACCTGCTCCTGGTTGCTGCTGCTGCTGTTTTTTTGGTGAGCTGGTTCTTTTTTTCCTTGCCATGGCTGTTCTCCTGGTTCAGATTGGGGCCCTGGTCACCACTCCGGTCTCCCTGCCACCTGCAGTGTCGTGGCTTGCCTGCCCCCGCAGCAGCAGCGACCCGGGAGAGAGAAGGCACAGCTGCTTTCTGGGACACGCTGCGGTCCTCTGCTTCCAGCTTTCCTTCTTCATTTGGGACAAGGGACACAGAGGGAGAGACAGAATTCATCTGAGTGCTCACCGCTCGTCTGTCTCTCTGGAGAGGGACTGGGAGCTCACCCTGCAGCCAGCCGGGCTGTGACAGACACTGCCCATAAGTATAACTTTTTCTCCAGGAGGAAACCTGCTGGTTTTAGGGTTGTTCTCTTTTTTTTTCCTAGTGGTGTTGGAGAAGCAGTTTGCTCTGGTCTGTTTACAGTTATATCTATACCTACATATATACACATATATATATATGTATGTATATATAAAAGTTAAGAACAGTTATCCTTATATCCATTTTCTGATTAAAGTTCCTTTTCTTAAATTTGATAAAGGGTGACATAATTATTGTGGAGGAATCCCCTCCTCCATTTGTGGGTAAATATTTTGGGGTTTCTCCTCAAAACTAAGACAATAAGGCACCAAACACCTGTAAGCTTCTGATAGGCCAGAATTTTTCCTTTTTTGAAAAAAAGTAAAAAAAGGCATCCTCTTTGTAGCCACCCTTTAAGTACTGGAGTACTGTGATGAGAGCCCTCCAAGGCCTATTGTCTCCAGGGAGAGGCTAACTTCAGTGTTTCCTCACAGGTCAGGTCCTCTAGCCCTTTTATCATCTTTGTGGCACTCCTTTAGACCCTCTCATGTCAGTCCAAATGCATCTTGAATTGTGGGGACACAGAATGACATTGTCGCCTGATATGCTCTGCATAATTGATCATGTGAATTTTGCAGTTTGCAATGACCTTTATTTATGACGACCTTTCTTGTTATGGCTTCCAACTCTATTTTTCATTATATAAAATTGAGAAAAAAATAAACAATTTCTCATTTAAATCAGTGGATTTTAGGCTTGAGAAAAGAGCTTTGAGAAGACAGGCTATGAGAAGACAGGCTATGCTTCAAAGCAAACAGTAAACTGTGCCATTTCTAAAACACAAACCCTGCAATTTATATAAAAATTTACAGAGAGAAAATGCCCACAGAATTGAGAAGTGCAGATTTGGATCAACACACTGTATGACAGCAAAACTACCTTGGGAGTAAAAAAGGTTGAAAGGAAAAGAATGCTGCTTTGTCCGTTTTAGAGCATGAAGTGTTAAAACCATCAGACTTTCTACATAGGGACATCACAGCACAGTTGTAACATTAGCAAAGGCAGTGATGTTTTTAGGAGATAAAGTTGTTAGCCATGTTTTTTCTATGATTGTAGAGAAGAAACTTTTGGTCAAAATATCTATTGCAAATGTGGTTAAAGACACCACAGATAAACTCCTTTTGGAAGAAAAGAAATTTGTAAGAAAAAGAAAATGGAATTTAGATGTTGACAATGAAGAGCTACTTTCAGTATCCAAAATATTAAAGATTGGCAGCAGCATTTTTTTCTTCTCTTTGGTACATAGTATGTGTCTTGTTTTCCCATTTTTCAGAAATAAACCTTCATGTCTGAAGAATTCATTATGCTTTAACTGTTTCTAAAGCTTTCTAATCTAGCAACTTTTTAAAGCTGCTTTTCTGGTTTTGTTTCCTATTCATCTATTTTCAAGGAAGATGGTAGAGTTGTTCCTAATTATAAGCTTTTGCCTTGTTAAAATGTTTCTATACATATTCTTATAAGCATTTACTTAATTAAAAAATTACTATTTTTCCACTAAAAGACCCCAAACATACAAATATTGTGTCCACAGTCTGTAAAATTTAGTTTTGGAAAATAATGTTCAAAACATCTGTGGAGAGACACAAGGAATATAGAGAGCTTAAAATACTGTATTCTAAAAATTAAAAGACCTTGCCAGTAATGAATACTGACAGTATACTGAATATGAAGATTTTGCAGCTGCATTCTCAGCTGTCCATAATTAGAATGAATAGTACATATATATAGAACAATAATTATTGAGAATCTGTCCCAACATTGTGCCTCAGCTTCAAATGAACAATATCCATCCTACATGAACTTGTAGAGTATGCATTCAGGCACAAAAATTATCATTATAAAAAGTGAAAATTAACAACTTAAAATACAAGTTACTTCTTGGTTAACAATGTTATTTACAGTATTTGGAAAGCTAAGGTATTCAATAAATAATACTAAAGTCTAAAATTGCATTTGGTTGACATTATTCTATTGGCAACAGAGTTTTCTCCCTCTTCCTCTTGGTAACACTGTTGTATATTTCCTTATTTTAGTAAGTATGAGTAAGACTGATGCCCAGAACCTGCCGGTATGTGAGTAGGCAACCAAACACCTCAGGTAACTGAGGGGTTGCCATGGAGAAAAAGTTAAGGAAACATATGCCTGATTACAAAGGACTTGATCAAAAGGCTGAGGAACAAATTGTGTAGCACCCTAGAGTACTATCATACTTTGGAAGTCAGGTTTGTCTCAGATTATCCGCGCATTTATTTTATGCTACATAAATGGTCTGATCATCTCTATAAATATTCAGCAAGCAACAAGTTTTTGACAAGTTCTGTGACATTATTATTATTATTACCATCATCCCCTTAGTTTGATTCTTGACTAAGGCACAAGATGAATTTTTGCTGCCAGGAAAAAAAATCAAACTCTAGGGCTTCCATTATTTTGGTGCTGGAACAAAGTTCCAGTAACAATGACTCAGTCATTAACCCCTTGCAGCTCATATAGCTGACAGGAAGTTCTTATCTATGGTCAAGATAATACTGCCAACTTAACTCATACATCTTCAACCAAATAATCCCAAGTAACGCATTTTTATATATTTATGTATGTATATATGTCTGCTTACTTACATATTTGACTGTTTAATTTGCTTCAGCTCACAAACCTACTAAGCATACTTTGTAGCACATTAAATGGCCTGTCCATTATGAAGTTTCTTTTTAATCTTTGAATAACCTGGTGGGCAGATACAAGCTTGTTTTGCCAACATATAAGTGACAGTATTAGTATCTGGCACCAAATGTGAACAAATAAGCTCTTCAAGAACACTGAAGAGACAAGTTCTGACTTAGTGACTTGCTAATGTGTTTTCTGGCTTTTCAGCTAGAGTGGCCTCAGGTGCTGTTTACTCAAAATGTAGAGAACTTGTTCATACCTGCCATCCACACAACACTGTGGCTGTGCTTTACAAAGCTGCCCACAAACTAATTAACTATTACCAATGTGACTTTTCTTCAGTATTACATTTTATGTTGCTGGACCTCTCCGTTATACTTAGGATACCCTTTGATGAAGGAGACTCATTCCATCAAGTCTCACTAACATCAATGATACTGTAGCTCTTTCCTCTGACCAATGCCTCCAGTTCATCCTGTTTGTTTCTCAGAGTGTGTGTGTTGGTGTACAAGCATTTCAGATATGCTCCTGTGCTCCCAGGAGCAAGGCAAATATTCCCACAAGCACTTGCCATACTCAGGTGATGCCGTGCCAACCCATTTCTTACCTATTGCAATGCTCTTGGTATCCTCTTGCCCCATCAACTCAAGTTTAAAGCCCTCTCCATCAGTCCCAGCAGCTTCTAGCCAAAGAGGCAGCTACATGTGCAGCTACATGCAGCACTTTGGCCATTTTCAAGTATGTAAAGCTTTATCTTTCCTTCTCATCTCCTGAAGAGAAAAAGAGCAGTTGCCTGTGCAAGGATTATTTTGTTTTCAGGTATGTAAAACTTCATCAGAAAGACTCAGATGAAGAAACATAGAATCAGAATATCCTTAGTTGGAAGGAATTCACAAGGATCATAGAGGTCCAGCTCCTGGCCCTGCACAGGACAACCCCAAGAACGACACCATCTTTGCAGAAGGAGCATAAAGCAGGTAGAGAAGAAGACCAGCATATGCAGGTTCCAGGACAAACTGATGAAGGAAGCATCTGTAGAAAATAATGGAGCAAACATTGCTCTAAATGCAGTATTAGATCTTTCTGCATTTTGCATCTTCCTATAGAAGCCTTCTGTGACTGCTGACTGAAGTGCTAGTGATTGTAGAGGTTTTATCACTAGTCCAAAAATACACGATAAAGTGTGAAATACGGTCCAGAAATATGTGGTGTTCAACATTTTGAGTTATTTGAAAAAGTCTGTTTTGATTTTCCTGGCTCATGTTCACAAAAACCTTGAAGGCAAAGATTGCTGAATCACTGATATCAGAAGACAAATTTTATTATTATTTTAACCTCAAAAGAGGGGAGACTTTCAGTCACTTAGGCCTGCTTTCAGCATTTGGATCATTGTTTTTTAATAACTATGATTAGTGATCTCTGGCTTTTTCTTTCCCGTGCTCATTTCTTACTCTGCTAGTTAAAACATTCTCCATGGAGGACAGGATTTCTCACTTCAGGTCTTACTTTTGCTCCATCCTTTCATCACTTTGTAAAAGTTAGTCCAAGTTCATTCTTGGGCATTGGGTCAATGGTTTCAGGCAAAGCTTTTAGAATACACCTCAGTGAAAAATCAGACTTACTAGAGCTATGCTGCACTAAATTAGCACACGTTCCCAATCCAT
The DNA here is from genome assembly GCA_013396695.1 of Sakesphorus luctuosus. Taxonomy (NCBI): domain Eukaryota; kingdom Metazoa; phylum Chordata; class Aves; order Passeriformes; family Thamnophilidae; genus Sakesphorus; species Sakesphorus luctuosus. The sequence goes on from VWZD01001284.1 coordinate 283,097, forward strand.
CGAGTCAGGACACCCACCCAGGATTGGCTGCATCAGATGGTATAGGGAATGCTTTTCATGTATCTTTAGGTCTCTAACCCAAACATCTGACTTCTGCATTTGGGGAATGAAGCAGACTGGAGGCACCATCCTTTGTCAGGACACCACTTACGAAGAGATCTGCTTATTAGCAGGAGGCTTGTGTAACCACTACATCACTTTTTTTCTTCACTGTTAAAAACATTCCAGTGACACTTCGAAGAAAATAAACTCTCCTCAGCTGTGAAGGAGGGGGAAAAGATGTGGTCATTGGGTCAATACTCATTTTCTGGATGGGCAATTGCAACTTGACTTACAGACAGGCCAAGGCTCTCTCACAGGACCATTTACCATCAGTGCAAATTTTTCCATTTTAAGAAGTTGTTAGTCAGAAAAAAAAAAAAGAAATCTCAAACTGGATGCCTAGATTATTGTGCAACAAGCATAAAAGTTTTGGGTTTTTTTCTGATTGCTACCAATGCAGCATCTCTGCAGGAGTTCTCAGTGTTGATGGTATTGTTAAGCAAAATCAGTGGAAAAACTCAGCACAGAAAGAATTGCAGACTTGAACTGAAATTCTTACATGTAGAGTAGGATTTTCTTTTGCTGCCACTCATGCCCTACTTCCAATTTTGTTGCTCTATTTTATTTTTGCACAGATACGTTAAAAGCATAAATGGTAAGGGAATCATTATCTGTCAGGAATTAAAAGTGTTGACATTTTGATCTGTGTTTTTGCCAATGCCACCTGTGAAAAGATTTATCCTTTTCCTGACAGGTTCTAGGGAACAAAAGCTGATAGAGTGAAAGCTTCATCCTTGAAGACAGACTTTACATAAACTAAAGTTAACTTGAGTCTCTCCTATTGGTTGACAGCCTTTGGAGGAGAGCTGAGGGGGGGAGAGCAAGGATGAAGAGAGAGAGAGTTGCAAGGTCTGCGACCTCTTCCTGGGGGGTGGTGGCCTCACCTCCCCAGGCAGACATCTCCAGCAGGCTCAATAAAAGGTGAGAGGGCTCGTGCTCTTGGCGTTTGTGGGTTTTTCCCCCAAAAAAAGACATCAGGGATGCCTGCTGTCTGCCAATGTCTAGAAGATGTAGCCCCTGCCTTCAGGGGAGTGTTCCGAGTTGGTAAGACAACCTTACGTGAGTAACTCTTTGGTGAGTGGGGTGCTGACACGTTTGGGCTCATTGCTTTAGTCTCCCTCCTTCTTTCTCCCTTCTCTTTGGATTCCCGCTATTCGGTCACTCCTGTTAATAAAGATACTGTTTTCTGAACTCTCTATGGTGTTCAGCCTCACTTTTCCAGCAACTGTATAACCCACCCTATTACAGTATCTGTTATCAATACACAGTTTTATTATTTTTTAATGTAAAAATAGTAGTACATTTTAGTAGCTTTGTGTGATTAACTCAAATCTGTGAATAGCACCTTCCAATTATACAGTAGTAACTGGATTACTTTGGAATTTTGTGTATTTTGCTCTTAAGCTGAAGAAAAGAAAACAGGCGACTGTCTTACAAGAAGAGTTTAAAACTGAGTAGGATGAGAAATGTGGGAAAATTAGACCCTGGAAATTCTCTCATGTCCCAAAGAGAAGAGAGCACTGAACCAGCCACAGTTCACAGCAGAATACAAAGTGAAACACTTCAGAGAATCCTGATTATTGAATCCAGAGAAACCATTACCATAAGTAATAATGCACCAGCACTTACTTTGCCAGGGTTGAAGAACCACCATTCAGGGTACTAAAGGACAGGCTGCTGTTTCTTCTGTAAAGGACTGTTAAGAGCTAACACTGCAAGCACAGCTGAAAGCAAAGAAGAGCTACAGAATCTGACAGCTATGACATCAAAAGAACTTGTGTACTTGTATGTCTGAGAAAATAATATTGTATCTTAAAAGGTTAAGTTAGGAGACAATGTTTTAGCTATACCTTTCAGGCCATCAGATCAGCTGAAACAAATCAGAATGAAAAAATGAGTGCAGCACAGCATTTAGTGTGCTGTCAGTGCCCAATAACAGATCCACTACTTACTGAGCTGTGGTTCTGTTGTCATTGTCTGGCAGCAAGATAATTTGTTTTAATGACCTTCTGCCATCATGTGAAAGCAATAGCTCTTTTGACTGGACGTGTGGTAAAATTAAAGGCTAATTGGTATTCCACTGACAATATACAGTAGGTGCCTCATTGTGCTGCTGACAAGATCTGATGGATGCTGTTTCGGGTTCAAAGGAAATTGGTTTGATAGGAAAAAATCCCCAGCAGTGCCAGGTTTCATGTTATCTACTAGTGTTCTATTTCACAAGAGATATTATATCATCCAAACTTAATACATAACAGGCAGAAAAAACCATAATGACAATAATCCTAAATATTACTGTGGCATCTGTCCCCTGTATGAGGTTCCTTTTGTGTCACAGTTTTGAAACAAGTGCACCTAAAAGCAGCAATAATTTAACAAGAGTGAGGACATCAGAGTAACAAGAAGTCCTGAACAGCAGAGCTCAGCTGCTGGATATCTAAAAACCCTGCATGTGATAAGTAGTTGAAGAAGTGTGGCTTATCTAAAGTGTTAAAAGTGCTACATGCAGTTTTAGAGCTTTATGTATAGTTAGTACAACACACTATCTATTCTGCAGAACATAAACAAGCAACCAAGACATGTCCCAAGACCTACCCAACACACACATGGCTCGCTCTTTCCAGAAAGCGCCTGACAGAAATACAGCAGTACTTTTAACGTATAGATCATGCAGTTAACATCTCCATCTGTGATCCAGGCGTTGTGTCAGGACAGGTATACTTCAAATATTACCTTAATGGCAGCCATAAAAGCTGTACTCATCAAAATTTAAGCTTACATTACTCTTTAAAGACAGTCTTTTAAAATGGCATGGAAAGGCTAGATTCAGACTGAAGAATGTAAATAAGCAGGCTTAGACTCTGAGATGCTAAGTATTCATTAGCTGTAGATTTCAAAGGCATTCAAGTTTGAAAACTCTGATTTTAAGCCTGGGTTTAGAAAGACAACTTTCCAAACACATGCCTTCCAATTATCTTCTGTGTCCAGGAGAGGCTGTAAAATACAGCGAAAACTGCTGGACTCATACACACTTTTTGAATCCAGCTTTCAACTGCCCTAGCTTTCCAAAGTAATATGAATTCCAGAAATTTATTCCAACAGCTCATTAAGCAGCTATGACTTCCACTATTACAATTAATTTTGAAAATACACAAACTGAAGCAGCATCATTCTTCTACTAGGACAAGGAAACTCAGGGTGCAAACCAGGAGCAGGCTGTGTTAAAGGGAAAGGTGGCCAGCCATAAATCCAGTCCAAATAAAAGAGCCACAGCAGAGGTCATCCTGGTGCAACACTCCTTTTACAGCACACAGCACCTAAAACTGCAGAGAATATGCTGCTACCAAAAACATCATTCTTAAGCATGAATTTTCTTGTGGCAAGTGAATGCCACATTGTTGGTTTGGGTAAAGAAGTGAAGGCAATGACTGTCAAAAAGCCCAGTGCTACCCCAGTAAGATTTGCAGCCCACCTCTGCTGACTGAGTCAGGTCACTTGAGATTCAGGGTTCTATTTATGCAATCAAACATGGGAAAAAAGGAACAAACAAATGAGGAAGCTATTCCTTCTGTGTTTTTCAAATATAACTTTTTCTAATTAAGCAGAAAGTTGTTGATGAAAGAATTGCTATCCCTGTGTTTTAGACACACATAAAACTTGTATGTTCTATGATGCAGCTTTGGAAACTTTTAGAAGTAAATAAAACCTCCAAGTTCCAAATGATAAAATGTTGTCCGACACTTTAACTATTATATTCCTATGGCACAAAGCAACAGCATCTCCATCCTGGGATACCTTGTAATTATGTTGTAAATTCTTCTGTGAAGATACATAATAACTTATGCTACCTAAAAGCATGCCACACATGAATAAATGCTGTCATTCTCTTCCTTCAGCATCTTACAGTCAATACCATCCAAAAGAATGTATAAAATTACTGCATATTATTGTATTGAGTATATTGTGTGTATGTATATATGGCCTTGCTATATAACAAAGTGCACTGTTCTACAATTCTGAATAGGTCTCTCTGGAGTGTTTCTCCTTCCTTTTTTTTTTCCACCTCCTGACTAACTTTCTCCATATTCTTTTCTAGTGTACTTTGCTGCTGCTTACACTCATTTCCTTCCTGAAAACTCAGCCTTTTTCTGTCTAGACCTAATACCACCACAATACCCAAACAACAATAATTACTAGAGGATACCAAATCTTGTTGCCCTGTAGAGGCCAGGATGCCAGTAGAGAGGCTGAGCATGTTTTCTCAGTGGGTGAGAACAGTACACACACACAGAGCCATCCACACAGATACACAGACAAAAAACAGAGCCCTCACACAATCATCAACAGCACCGGCACCCACATCCTGTTCCCATCTGGCTGATTAGGATGAAAGCCTGCGAGCAAGAAACACATACATGCATACAATACTCCAGCTGCTGTTCTTAGGCACTCCATCTGTTCAGTAAGTGGCTGCTGGATCTTCTGGTGTCTCCAGTTGCTAGCACTTGGACACCCTGAGGCCCACATCCCCACGCAGGTTGCTGGCTCCCAGACCCCCTGGAGCATGTGCACACACTGACACACACCTCCCGACTCTCTCTGGTAACCTGCCTTAGTCAATCTATATCCAGCCTCTGAATTCTCTGGTCTGAGAGTCGCCTCATGTACAAAAGCACGCACAAACAGGCTCTCTCACATTTTGTTCCCTGACCCCAGGGGTCCTTCTGACAGCTGGCTTGGAGCTCCTGGTCCCTCCTATAGACCCCACTCAGAGTTCTCTGGTCTCTCCAGTACGCAGCCCAGGCTCCAGTTCTTGACTCCCAAGCCTGTTATCCTACTAGCCTTCTAGTCCAGCTTCATGCTCATTAATTACACCCACTGATGTACGCACCCACACAAGACACATGCACTCCAGTCTTTCCAGTTGCTGCCACTCCAGACCCATGGATACCTACAATGCTTAGGCATCTGTCCCGTTGCTGGCACTCAGACCTACACACACTTGTCTTTCCAGCTGCTGGTAACACAGAAGCATGACCCCTACGACCTTTGGTCCCCTTTCCAGACACTAGTACTTGGTAGTCCATCCACAAACAGATAGACATGGAAACAGTTACAAATGGAGTTCAGCAACGATGCTGGAAAAGCAGCACTGATCACATACAAGGCAAGCCCAGGTACTTACTAGGAGCCATGCAACTGGCCCTTATTGTTACCTCTTCCCTATGTTTTCACATTTGTTCCTCCTCAAATTGCCTTGATCCTCCTTTTCCCTACCTCAAGTCTTTCTCCTAAACATCTTATAAGTCTTGTGCAATTCTAAGGATTTCTGTCCCTGCACCCCATAATGACTTCAATGTCTCTCTCAGGATGATATGGTATCTCTAGTAATCCAGAGAGCCTCTTCCGTTAACTAGTCTGGTGAGTTTCACACTTGGTCCTGAGACTGATCCTCCTCCTTTGACAGTCCAAAATCCATATCAGGGTGTCTTTTCCTGATGTTTTCCTAGGGACTTGGTCACTGGAGTTTCACCTCCCATCACTGCTCCTCTGTGCTCAAGGCAATGAGCCTTTGATCACATCATGCACAGCTTACACCACTATACTTTTCTGTGGTTTTGTTACAGTATCAAGCACAGCTTCAAAATTTACAAATTATTTTCAATATTGATATTCTACATGCATCATAAGCATCAAAGAACACAAAATACAAACAAAATTACTGAACACAAGAACTGCAATAGACCCGAACTTCAAAGCTTTGGATTTTTAAGTACCTGTGATCACATGCTCAAATCCCTATAGAGTTTTTCCAATGACTTCAATAACTGATGGTTCAGGCTAAAGGCAAAAGATGCTCTGTAGGGAAAAACAGCATAACTTTAATATTTTATTTCTATTCTTTAGCATTTTAATCATCTTAAGGCTCATTTTTTAGAAATTATTTGCAAGCAGGTCTAAATTGAAACAGTGTGACTATAGCCATGATTTGTAAGAAAATGCTCCACCTTGGAAGTCAGTGCTTCCCCAGACATCTGTGCAGCTACATATAGCACAAAAGGATCTAATGCTCTTGCTGTGTAGCTTCTACATAATTACTTCTTCTGTTAAAACCTGTTTCAGAGAGGTCTTTAGAAAAGAATTTGTTGACATGAGAATGAGCCACTGAAGAGAGACAGGAGCACAGGAGAAGGTCCTGTAGATTCTTATGTAAAGGCTTCTGTACTGCTTGTTAGTATCTCTGCTGAAGAACACATAAATGTTTTGTTACTTAAGAAACAACTGCTGTGTTCATATGCTAATTAAAAACGCCCAAACCTCCAGAGCTCAACTTGTAGGATGCTAAAACTCTGCAGCCACTCAGCAGATACAGCCAGTAATACTATTTTTCTTCAGACAGAACTCCAAATATTTTGAAACCATCATAGAACATAGACAAAAACTAAGGACATTGCTACAATAAAATGTATCTTTAGGACTTAGAACATAACAACATCAAATACAGAATTGCTAACTAGTTGTTCAGTATGGTATTGGAAAAAGGAACTTTTTGGAACAGTAACAGAAGGAATTGCTGATTCAGGGATTTCTTTAAAACTATGAAATTCTGTTAATAGAATAAAAGGATTACTGGGGAATTTAAAGAAAAATAAGGGTTTGTATGAGTTTACACCTGCCCAGAAATTGTGTTTAAAACAAATTTTTGGGTTTTTTTAACTTTCAGAGTTTTAGTTTATTTTATAAAACATTTAATATTTCTAATCACATAGCTGTTCTCACTGAAAAGTTAAAAGGCAAGGAAATATAAAACTTTCCAAATCTCAAGTAACTTTCAGAGGTCAAAGGTTAGAAGGACCACAGAAGAGTGGTCCTCAGCACCATGCTCAGGGCCACTTCCCTGCACACTTCCTCATCATCATCTCTGTTAAGTGCATGGTGTTGGGCTCATTCAACACAGCTGTGATAAAGCCATGCAAAGAGACTAAACTGCACCAACAGCCAGCTCCTTACTGCTTCCAAACCACTGCATTTTAAACATTTGCACTGACACATACGCAACAAAGCAGTCAAGAAATTTTTGGGCAACACCAGTCACAGCAGTTAAGCAGGTGGTATTATTTCATAAACTTTTTCACTTCCACCCTGTTTTTCCTCATCCATCTCTTTCCCATGCTGAAAAGGCTTTCACCTTATGCAAAGCCCTTCTGAACAGCAAAAAAAGTAACCAAAACCCCCAACAAAGACGGTCTTTTCAATTTTAAACATACCCTTTCTGGAACAGAGGCCTGGAGCTATATGCTGTTGTTAAGCTGCAGTCCCATGATGGATTAAAACAGCAATCGAACTGCTTCCTGGTTTGCTCTCTGCTGACTCTCTAAATAATGTACCTCCTTTGTCCACAGGTTGAAAGATTTTTATACATTCATTAAACCATCCACAAGGGTCACCCAGACCTTTGTTTTATCTGATCACAGCTACTCCAGAGCTCATAGCTCGATATGTATTGAGACTAAAACAGTGGCTAACAGAAAAGGCAAAAATTACTAAAGCCCTTTAGTTTTACCATGAGATAAACTTACTGAGATCAATTCAGGTGCCCTAAAACAGACCTGACATCAAGTTTTACTGCAAATAAGTTTTTAGGTCATTTATTTTTACCAGCATGGTTCTTTTTGCCTAGCTGATGTGTGTTAGCTACTCAAATTAAACTAAGAAAATAGAGAGCATCTTAGCACTGAAGACCAGTTCTGCACAATCTAAGCTCTGACATTTAGGTCTGTTAAGTGACCTTGACAAGATGGGAGAGGAAACTGTCAATTTGACACAACGAAACAGACAGTGGATGCATTCAAGAGGCTAGAAAAACAGGCTCACTCATTTAGCAGCTGTAATTTGAAAAGATTAAAAAAAATGTACTCCAATCAAATGCCTAACATTAGCATCTTAGGCATAAAGGTTGTGTTTCTGAAATATTACTAAGGCAGCTGGTAAATAGCCATGGAAAATGAATTATGATTAAAAAACCTCCACCCACTCCTGTATTTTATAGGCTCCCTCTCTTCCTCTGGGGGGAGGGAGGGAGTGAGGTTGAGGGACACAGAGTTTTTTTTCAATGCTTCAAAAGTAACTGCACAGAACTTTTGTTTGTGCAGTCACAAACAGAAGTTTATGTGATTATAAACTTCTGACCTGTTGCTCTGTTTCTGGAGTTCTTCACAATGCATATTTCCCTTCTGTCCTTCAGCCAGCTGAACTCACAAAGAGGTTTAAGTCACTCAGAGCTGGAGCTATTAGGCACAAAAAAGATAGATCTGTCACCCTGTGACTGGTGAGCAAGGTGGTGCTGTCCAGATCACAGACAGCAGAAGGAGAAAGATGGCTGAGAATAGTTTGGATATTAAGTTTAAGTCACTGGCATAACATTCAGGAGTCATTGGCAAAGCCAGATCCCAGGGCAGGATTCAGTGCGGCTTTCACACTCTAGCAAGCTGAAAAACCTTGGCAACCAATCATACAAGAAGCCAAATTCCAAAGCCAGCTGGGATGGTAAGCACAACTGCACCCACTTCACTAGGAATATTAATCAGGTCATAGGAAAATGTAAAACTCTGGAAATGGTGGAGGAATAAAGAGGAAATGTAAGAGAGCTTGTGCCAGAGATACAGTGGTGAAGGGCTCACGACCAGGTAAGAAAAGGGGTACAGTAAAGCAACATTCAAAAGACAGAGAAGAAAGCAACAAGTTTTAGTAAGTTCCAAGCTTCTCTTCGAGGTGATCTCAGTCCTTTCTTACTGTGCCTTGGTCCACTCGTGCACAGAGGGCAGTTTTCTTCTGCCAGATCATTAATTATGACAGGCTCGACCAAGGAGCGCTCACTGCAACGGCCCCACGGATGCCACCAAAACGCAGCGTCGTCTGCGATTTACCCGCACCCCTCGTTCTCAACCGGTCAGCCCACTTCCAGCCCTTGCTTGCCTACACACGTACTCTGTGAGGCTGGGAGTCCTCATCCAAAACCCTTCCCAAGCCTCCAAGGGATGCTGCCACACCCAGCAGCATCACCCACCCCGCCGCTGCCAGCGCAGAACAACTCGTGTTCCCTGGGAGGAACCTCTCTGACTCTCATCCTTTCAACTCGCTGGGGAGTATTCACACCTCCCAAACAACACTAAATCCACATTTCGGTGCTGTCGGAATTAAGGACCCCCTCGGGACTCAGCCTTCCTGCCGGGCCACCTCCTGCTCGCTGCTGCCCCTGGCCCGCTGTGCCCTTTCCTGGCTGGCACGGCTCCTCCCGGTCTGCGCTGGGCTGGCGCGGCCGGAGCAGCTCCCGTGGGATCCTTGGGCGGCTCCAGCCGCGTGGGAGCCGCGCTCCCGCTGCCGCCACGTGACTCCCGCCCCTCTCCGCCGCTCGAGCGGCGCGTGACGGCCGCCGTACCCGGAAAAGGAAGGGAAGGGGCGCGGCGCGGCTGGCGCGGGTGGCGGGGACAGGGCTCAGCCCGTCCCGGCGGCGGGAGAGGTAACCTCTGTCTTCTCTTCCCCCTCCCCGTCCCCCACCTTCCCGGGCTCGGGCAGCGCAGGGCGGCAGCGGGGGCCGTGAGCGCGGCTCCTGCGGGTCACGGAGCCACAGAGCGGCAAGCGGTGGCAGGAACAGCAGCGGAGCATCCGGCCCAGCCTCCCTGCTCAGGCTGGGTCATCCCAGAGCACGTGGCACGGGATTGTGGCCAGGTGGTTCTTGAGTGTCTGCAGTGAGGAGACTGCACAACCTCTCTGCGCGGGCACCCGCACTGTGAAGAAGCTGTTCCTCATGTTCCTATGGACTCCCTTGGGCATCGGTTTCTGCCTGGTGCCTCTTGTCCTGGAGCTTGGCCCACCGAGAAGGGCGCTCCTCCTTCAGATACCCACAGACGCTGAGCAGGTCCCCGCCCTGCCCTCTCTTCCCGGCGGTGTGTGGGGCCTTTAGGGCTGTCTGTAATCTTTTTGGAGACCCTGAGGCTCTCGGCGTTTAGGCTGTGTGCTCCGTGCCTCCCTGGGGAGGAGCTGGGGCAGCCCTCAGCTCACGCTTGGGAGCATCTGGTCCACAGCAGTGCTCTGCCTGCCTAGTGAAAGGGGCCGTGTGACAGTAATATTAAAACATTATGAATGTGACAGCATAAAAAATACATTTTTGTGGAGTGCTGGTAACACTCACCCAGCTGGTTTGCCAAAACCTCCGGCAAACCCAGTGATTAAAGGTTGGGAATTTCGATTTTTAAGGAGGAGCATATAATTTATCCTACTTATTTGTTGCTAAGAGAGAAATTACAGGTCTTCTTTCAATCACAAGAAAACCCTAACCTAGAACTGCGTTGGTGCATCCTCGAGGGCTCTTATTGTTTAGCCCATATTAGCAGTGACTAAGGCAAAGCTAAACAAAGGTAAGCTTGCACCTGGGGAGGTGTTCCTGGCCAGTGACCTCACTGTGGTATGCAGCTTCATCTCGTTGCCTGAGGCCACACATCTGGGAAAAGTGCTGAATGCTGAGAAATTTAAATGTCTCTTGCTGCATTGATACTTTGAGTAGGGTTTGTTTTTGTTTGTTGTGGGTTTTTTTAGTTTAAGCAAATTACAAACTTGTATTAGAGAGGAACATATGATCGGTGTTACACAAACTGTTAAAATTTTCCTCTTTTTCTAGATTATTGGCACTGCTAAAAAGGAACTGCAATGGAGAGTACGGTATCGGTTGTTTTCCTTGTATCCTTTTCCATCCTGCTGTGTGAAAGTTACCATCATGGAGTGGAGACAGTTACTGTTGTGCATACATCAGAGAGAGCTTTTCCAGAAAAGACAGTAGGCATTAATACTGACTTGGCAGGACTAATACAGAAGTTTCACCTTCAAGAACTTTTTCGTCGTTATGGAGAAAATAACTCTCTGTCAATTGATGGGTTCAGAAAACTGCTTCAGAACATAGGTATAGATAAAATGAGAAGGATTAAAATAAGCTACAATCACGATCATGATCACCATGATCATGATCATCATGATCATGACCATGACCATGACCATGATCATCACTTTCATCATAACCGTGTTTCGTTGAGTAAAAGCTCCGAGAAGGCTGCTTGTCCAAACCATGAATCTGATGCTAACAAAGACCACAGGAACAGTCATGCAAAGGAACCTCATAAAGCAGAGAATGTGGAACACCAGCAGAACTTTGTACGCAGCAAGAACACCGTTAATGAAATAATGGCGTCTGTCATCACTGCGTCCACAGGTGGCCACTCTGAGTTACAGAACCTGCAGCCCGGAGAAGTCAAGACAGTTGCTCGTTTGGGGCTGAGTGGCCCCAGTGCCACCAATGTCACGGGCAGCCGCAATGCGAGCTGGCTCACTGTCAGCAAGGCCAATGAATCTCGTACTTCCCCGAAGGAGTCGGAAGGAGGAAGTTACCTGTATTCTAAACTGAAAAAACAAAGTGCTCAAGAGGTGAGACCAGTTCTGTTATATTCTGAGAAATACGGATCCACCAGGAAAGTTGTCCTGGCTTACTTGTCAGGTGCTTGTCATTCAACTGAGTGCAGGCTTTGTGGTATAACCATACCCCTGGCAGAACACGCGAACAACTTTCCTTGAAACTTAACGTTTTGGAGGAATGTCATGTTCACAAGCTCTGAGGAAAATTAAATACAAGTGTATACTTGTTTAATGTATTTATGATTTATATATCATTTTAAAATATTACTAAAATTGAAAAACATCTAAAATTTATAACTTGCAGCTCTGCCTTAAAGTTTGTCTTGTTTTCCTAATAGTGTGATGAAAGTTAAAAGAATCTAGTTAAAATACTGTCATTCTTATCACAGCTGTCTCACAGTTGTGATAGCATAGAACCGTGATACTTCAAACCCCTCCCCATCTTCAAGATTGTGTGTAGAAACCAAAGGTAAAAAATACTGGGGCAAAACATTATCTGTTGCTTTAAAACAGTAAAAATTAGGGCCGATAAAGTCTATAGTTGTGTTGTAGACAATTTTCTTACACAATCAAATCCTTTTCCACTAAAGGCTTTAAAAAGCAAGCAGACTCTCAAAACATTTGCAGCCATGCCAGGTAATTCAGAGGAGGTGCTGTGTAGCATGTGACTGACTGTAGGTTTTGAATTCACCAGTTGTTGCATGGACAAAGCAAAAGTACTGTTGTTGTTCAAACCCAGTGAGTCAGCACAGAGGTCATACAGTGGGGAGCTCTCTCCTAGAGGAAGTGTATGCGGAACATGCTCTGTGCAAGACTTTCCATAGTAGTCACTTCCATAAAAAAGTACCTGACCTTGTTACAGCTTCCTTGGGTGGCCTTTAGAACAGAATGAAAAGTGTTAGGCTTTTCCTATTTATACAAGAAGGCATCTGACCCACTTGTGCCAAGAATGAGCGATAAATACACATCATCTATCAGGACTCCCAAATGAGCTTTCTGGGACAGGAAAGGAGTGGAGAGGCATTTTTTACTAAATTGGTCTGTTATCAGTCTTTGAGTTGTGTTGAGGTGCCACTGCATTTCAACTGAGAGGGGATGTGCAGTCCTTTTAAGATACATCATGGTATTTTGATTTTGGAAAATATTTAACACATATCTCTTTCCACAGTGCTCAAATGCTTCAAAACTGATGCAGTCACATGGAATAGGCACTCAAGTATTGTTGACTGCTTCAGAATTTAGTTACCTCTGTCCAGCTCTGATTAATCAGATTGATGGCAAGTACTGCATAGTCCATGCAAGTAGTGAAAAAGCTGAAACTCCTCCAAAAAGTTACTCTCTGCAAATAGGTAGGTTGTTTTTTCACATTGAAGCTTAATGGAGACATGTTTATGTTGGTTATGAAGTTTTGTGGCATACTTTTCATCAGAAGCGTTTGATAACAGAAATGTTAAGCAAACAAAATCATGTACAGCTGTTACTTACTGTTGTTACTATTTTATTTTTTTTCCCAGCCTGGATTGGTGGCTTTATATCCATCTCTGTCATCAGTTTTCTTTCCTTACTGGGTGTTATATTGGTACCGCTGATGAATCGTGTATTTTTCAAGTTTCTTCTAAGTTTTCTCGTGGCACTGGCTGTGGGCACCTTGAGTGGAGATGCCTTCTTACACCTCCTTCCACATGTAAGTATTAATTATTGTTTCATTTCTCATCTCAGAAAACTTGACATCCATCTGTAATTCTTAATTTTAATCCCTTTTAATTAATAGCAGTTTGGTGAATCATTTTTCAACCTTATAAGATAGATTATTCGATGGAATGGTTTTCCATTTGGAACTGTTTGTGTTACTCATTTAACAGTCCTTACGGTGCAAGAATTTCACGGTCTTATCCCTCTCTCTATTTCCTGTTCTTAGTCATATACGCTGCCAAGTCACTTACTGTTCCTTGCATGAAAGAATTTTGCATAAACGTTCTTGGTGGTTTATAGCAATGCTGCCTTTTGTTTTTCCAGTTTAATGGACTTTAAAGGTAGTGGAAATTGCTCCCTGAACGCTTGAAATGTGGAATGGATAATCAACTGTTTCTATTTTTCTGTTATAAGCCACTTATGTTGATAGCTTATCCACAGTAATTTTTTAAAATCAGAATCAAGCATTTCTCAAGTCCAGGGAAAATATTACTTGATAAGACTTTAGAGTTGCTGTTATTTAATATGGGCAATGAAATAGATAGAAATGTAGCAATCATGTCTCCTTCTTGAAGCTCTTAAACAGACATTTCCCCCATCCTGAAGGTAACTTGTTTCAGCTTTCAGATAAGTATAAGAATGTAGCTTTAATGAATGGGTGAGTACCAAGCCTGTTCTCAGTCCTTGCAATGTTTCTTCCCATCAACAAATTTCCAATCAATGGATTTCTTTGTTTGAGCCTGTATGCAGAGCATTTGCCTTGTGAAAATTTTCAAGTCTGGCCTTCAGACATGAGGAAAATAATGTGAAAAATACCTTCTATGTTTTTTACATTACAGTTCTTTTGAATGTAATGACTTTCTCCATTTGGTTCTCCCTTTAGTCTCATGGAAATCATCACCATCACCATGAAAAGTCTCTGATTGAACAAAACAAAGGCTCTATGTACAAACATCTTGTTCCTCAAAGTACAGAGGAGAGTGCTTACCTGGATTCTACATGGAAAGGACTTACAGCACTTGGAGGCTTGTACTTCATGTTTCTAGTGGAACATTTGATCACTTTAATAAAGCAGTTTAAGGACAAGAAGAAAAAGGTAGGGAAGCTATTACTTTGAAGCTGTATTCTGTTGCATGCTCATTTCTGAAAACACCTATTAAATCCCTTTCGTGAGTATCCTCTATCTGTTGATTTAGTAGCAATGGCTGACTTAATTAGTGTTAGAATTTCATTTATCTTGGTGACACCTATACTTTTAAATGAAACTGCTTTTTGTGGTCCCATTAGTAAGGGCTCTTAGCTATGTCCTTTATCAGACAATAAAGTAGTCTTGGCATCACAGTGAGTTGCTTAATAAGTAAATGTCCAGTTGCACCCTTTGTTTTAACAGAGTGATTTAAGAAGTTACGGTTCATTATTGACTTCTTCTGACATCTCGAGGCAATTATAACTATCTGAACTGGTTTTATTATTGTTTTAATTCTCAGGCTGGATGCAGTAAGATGGCCTTGTACAATTATTGTACTGCTTTTGAGGGGGCACTTGCACAAACGAGTAAGGATTGGCAGAAAGTGCTTACATAAATAGCATCCAACTATGCTGTAGAAAGAAACTTCATTGGATAGTGTTGCATTTGGAAATACAGTCCGTGGAGCCCCTCACTTCTTTCCCTTCTCTCCTCCAAAAAGAGCAATGCAGCCCTCAGATTACTGTGCTAGTTTTTATGTGTAAAGTAAATAACTAAATTTTGGCAGGTTGTACATGTAGGTAACTCACCAATTAGTGGTTCTTTAGAGACTAGTGTAGCCAGGAATAATGAATGATGTAACAGCTCACTCAGTACGAAATGATACAGGAAAAGCTGGAATCATAGAATGGTTTGGGTTGGAAAGGACCTTAAAGGTCATCTGGTTCCAACAATCTTAAGCTTTGCTTGAAGAAAATTAGTAAGCTACTAATTACTTAGATTAAAAATAGCTAATTGGTAGGCTACCACAATGACTGATAATATCTGTTTAGTTTTATTGTTTAATTGGTCTTTGAGGCAATAGTCTTGGAGCAGATGTCATGTAAGCTCTTTGACTTTGATCATGGGAGGTTGTTTAGCTTCAATATAAACTAAACTCTGAGCTTTCCTTATCTCTAGTTACATTTATTTGACAGGAAAGAAAATGAAGAGTTTCAAGCAAAGCAAGTGTTTTCTGTGTCCTTCTCTCAGCCACAGGAATGTATTTCCTTTTAGACTGATTACACTGTTCTGGATACTGAATCACTGATCATAAATTGTTGTGATACAGATATGAGTGAACAGTATTAGAGATTTTTACTTGGTTTTCCTCCTGTACATTATATAGAAAAATTTGTGTTGATATTACAATAGAAACGAATTAGTGGAGTAACTTCTACTCAATATTTGATGTGTTTCTCTTCTCAGCTAACCCCTCTGCTTATTCCTTGTGCAAAAATGGGTGTTATTTATGTGGGTGGGTTTGTTATCTGTTTGGTGGGGTTGTTTTGTTTTTTCTCTCCTCTCCTGTGGAGCCTAAGGAATCCTTGTCATCTTATATGTAGCTGAGTTTCTAATACTCCTGTTCTCTACTCTTTACATGGCTTCCGTGTTGTCCTCTTTCTGTGCAGGCTGCATGAATGTTGTGAATATAATGTTGCTCATGTATATCCTGAAAAATAAGTACATTATTCATAACTGCAGTATTTTCTTTTGGAATAAGAAAAAAAATGAAGATGATGGAGAAAGTAAGAAGTTTTCAGCGAATGAAGAAAAGTTAGATACAGATGATCGTAAGTCTCAATAATATTGCACAGTTTCTATTTTGTGGCAGAGCTGTTTAAGAAACACCTGATTGATGGCAGCTCATAGATCTGCTTCTTACTGTAGGTTGGAACACTGCCTACTTGAATTCTTTCCAAAACCAAACCCGTCTGTGTGTTGATATATAGAGGGCTAGCTCTGTTTGCTGCTTTCCTTTAAAAAGCATCAGTAGGTTGGAAGTTGTGCTGGTTTAAAGGTAAACCAGCAGGAGAAATGAACCCAACACAAAAGAGATGATAAGTCAGTGTTACAATTTAATAACAATATTACAATCAATGCAATGGCACAAAGACAAATTGGTTTTAACCCACAAAACCCAGAATTGTAACCCAGCACCCTGGGGCACAAACACAAAGGGGTTTGTAGCCCCTGTGCTGAACCCCACATGGTTCACCCAAGCCCAAAGTAAAAGGAAGAGAGAAACCTGTTGGTGCAGGTGATGGTTGCAGTCTGGTTGAGAGTGGTGGTCTCCTCCTGTCGCGGTTCTGGTCCTCTGGATCCGAGAGTGGTTCCCCAAGTCCCAAAACCCCCAAGATTATATCCCCTCAGGTCCAGGTGGGACCACCCAGGACCTCCCTCAGGGCAGGGAATTACACAGTGGGTGATTTGACTCTGTGAGTCATGAGGTATTTTTGGAATCATTGATGGCCCATTAGCAGACATGACACCTCAGGCTGTGTGTGGAGGTGCTCATGACTTGCTGGAAAGGAGTTATCACAGCTCTTATCTCACAGGTGTCTTTCACACCCAGCTCACACCCTGAGGGGTCAGATGTGCCCTGCGCAGCTGCTGCAAATGGTCCATTGTTAACAGTTCATGGGAAGTGAATAGGGGTTTTAGAATACACAGCTTTGGTCACACCCACACAGTGATAAACTGGTTCCAGCTTGCTGAACTAGGACAGAAGTAGAGACAGTTTTGAAACCTTAAGCCTTTTAGTTCTGGATTTAGCAGCAGAAGTTGAAGGCATTCCGTGAAGCTCTTCTGGCTATGGCTGTTGAAAATACAGCTGTACTTGCTGGCTTCTATACTTCTCTTTAGACTGTTAGATGTTATATGTGTGATTCATTATTTAGATTTCTGTGTATCTCAAGTCTGGATTTTGTTAGCTTGTTTATTTATTTATAAGGGTGTTAATCTAAAATTCCACATGTTACTTGAAGTATTTGGAATGCAAATGATCATATGTCCCCAAGGTCACGCTTTAAGACAAAACACCTCACTAGATACTTGTTAGCTCTTGTAGCTAAAGGAGATGCTCGGTTTTTCTGAATAATTTTCTAATAGAAAAGTTATCTGTAAGGTAGGGAAAAACTCTTATGTATTTATTCATTTGATTGAAGGAGAAGAACTTAGCAAGTTTTAGGAGTTAGTTAAAACAACTAACCTGACTGTACTACTGATGTTTATATGAGGATATCTCATGCGTTGATGACTTTATTTTTGAGTTTATTTTTCAGGTGATAAACTAAAGTGCCTGTATTTATATGAAATACTGGAGTTTACAAAATTATCTGTAACATAATCCTCTTTTGTGTCCTTATTCTTCAGTCCAAGATGAATAAATGGCACATGCTCTTCAGATGCTTGCTCTTCTGAAGCAATTGAACTAACAGCCTTCATGCTGTGAAACTGGTGCTTAGAGTCTTAGTCTGTTCTGTTTAAATTACATTGGGTCTTGGATTAAAAGCTGTTTTACCTTTTAGGAGGCATTTGTAGGGGCTGCTAGCGCAGTAGGGGACAGAAACTGAAAGTTTTCCTTATTTTAAACTATTGGGAATTATCACTGAAATCTGTTTAAGGAAAAATAAGTTGTAGAAATCCTTAAAAATAAAATTTCTGGTGCGAGAATGTGCCTTATCAGTCTCAGCTTTTAGACTTACTGTTTTCTTCTTTACTGCATCACATATTCAACTTGTTTGTTTGTTTGTTGCTTCCAAGGTGTTTTTAAAAATGTACAACATTTATATTCTGGGTTTTTGTAACAGGGCCTGAGGGCTATCTAGGGACAGACTCTCAAGATCCATCAACCTTCATTTCTCAGCAGCCAACTGTACAAGAGGAGGAAGAAGTCATGATAGCTCATTCTCATCAGGAGGAGGTTGACAACGAATATGTCTCCAGGGGCTGTAGAAACAAATGCCATTCTCACTTACACGATACTCTAGGACAGACAGATCATCTTAGTCACCATCACCATGACTACCATCATATTCTGCACCACCACCATCATCAGAACCATCATCCCCACAGTCACAGTCAGCGCTACTCACGTGAAGAACTGAAGGACGCGGGGATAGCAACTCTGGCATGGATGGTGATTATGGGAGATGGACTGCACAATTTTAGTGATGGGCTAGCAATTGGTAAGTGTTACCTTGAACTCTGCAACTTTGCTGTACGTGAAGACAGTGAGTGTTTTTGCTATTGCTTATCTCTATTATATAGCTGGAATGTAGGAATGTAGCTAATTAGCAGAGGATCTCTGAAGCCTGAACTTATATTTGAAACCATCTCTGAATGAATAAGAAAATTTCAGTTTAACAACTTGAAGATAACTGATAAACAAAACAGAAATTGTGTACTTATAGCTGTGTTTCCTTAGGAAATTCATAAAATTTGCTGTATTTCCTGATTTTAGCAGTTAAAGCTAACACTTTTCAAAACTAAAGCTGGGCTTATAAAACAATATTTACAACTAACTTTGTATTTCAACACCTGCAAGTGCTCAGCAGTTTTTTTAATCTTAATTATGACAAGCTTGTATTTTTATTACATACAAGGTAATTATGTTTTTTTCACTTCAGTCAGGCCACTAGTGGCACTGGCTTTTTTACTACTTTTCCATCTTCACGTGTTATGCAGCAAGGTCAGGTTCTATGCTTGGCACACCTGTCTTCAGGGCCCTGGTTACACATCATGTGTAAGTTCCCCCAGAGCACTGGTGAGCAGGGAGATGGCGCCCTGGTTTCAATCTGTTTTAGTCTGAAGTCTACCCAAATGGATTAGGCAATATATATGCATGATTTTTGTGCTGTGAGAGGTAGGCGTGCATTCATTTTTGCTGTAAAATTAATTTGGTCCAAATCACTGTGTTCTCCAGGGTGCTTTTACACTTTTGCATAGCAGTCCTGTCCTGTCACATCCAGATTGTCAGATCTTACCATCCCCTAAAGAGCAGCATTGTAGTTCTTCCTAGTGCTTGTACTAACCTTCCAGAGAAGGTCTGTGTGGCTTTTAGTAACCTAGGAGTGTCTGAGTAGAACAGTAGTTAGCTATTATCTGTCAGAAATGTGATTCATGGAGAAGGTACCAATGAAGTCACTGTATGTGGCCTTTTTGCAGATTTTTGGATTAAGAATATCTGTATCAATTAAAGCATTAACAGTTAGACTTGATATTAGGGCTTTTACAGCCGAAATGATTCTGTGGTTCCAGGAGTAGTTTTATTCAGATGCTCAGTGTACTGCATTCAGTCTCTCTTCTTGGAGAAGATTTTTTAAAAAAAAAAGTTCCTTGTTCCTGAAGTTGAGCTTAATAGTCCTTTTTTAAAAAATAAAACTTGTATGAAGTAAACAAAACAGTCTTTTTTGCCAATGCTTCAATGAAAACATTTCTTTATCACAAAAATAATAGGTTGAATATTTTGTTTTGGATTTCTGTCTGGAAGGTCAGGTTTGGGAACTCTCCTTTTTTGTTTTTTTTAGAAGGACAGCTAGAATCATGGTATTTCAAAATTGAAAGGTTAAAATAAGTTATAGAAAGTGAAGTCTAATCTGTAATCTTCGGTTCTTATGCTAATCTTTTCTGATCTTGACTTTCGTATTTAAGACTTTACAGATATTGGATTCATTTCTAGCTTGTTTAGCATAGGGGAGGCAGTTCAGCAGTATCAGTCTTTCTGTCAATTTTATTGTAGGACAAGTTCATTCTTGTTTGAGGGGAAAACCCAATAACTATTTTCTCACAGCAGTATTTGCCGTTGTTCAGATTCAGTCAATTCAAAGTATAATGTGAAAAGAGACTTTCTTATTTAATCTCATTTTTGATGAAAGTTGAAGCATGAAATGTAAATTTTTGAGCAGATCAGTAGTGAAAATGTTGTAGAAGGAAGATTTGCATACAAATGACACACAGAATCAATTACCTCTTGGCATTAGGGAGATTTGGGAAGGAGCTATGACTTTATAGTTATGAAGGGAAAAGTACAAGAAAGGTTAATAAAGGCTTATTGAATGGGAGAGCAATAGCTTTTAGAAATCCTGCTGTGTAGCTTGTTCAGGCTAATGGAAATACGGGTTTCCTCCAGTTCTGTATGTGCTTAAAAGTATTATGGAAAAACATCAGTTTGATAGTGTTGTGAAAATGCTAATACTGCTTGTATAGTGGTTTACCTGTATTTAAAAGAAGTGAATGCTTCTCTAAAGACAGCTTTAGCCACCATAACCTTCATTTTTCACTTTGTGATTTGTTATTCATGATTTCCATCAGTTACTTCTTTCCTCAAATCTGTTGTGCTAATTATGTAGGAACAAGTTTTAAAAGTGCTTATCTTTTTTATTAGCGCATGGAACAGTTGCATCTGACTCATTCGTACAAAATGATCATCTGCGATTTGAACTTCGCTGTGTAACTTCAACTAAATAAGTAAAATGCAGAACTCTTGCTTAAATTTTTTTTTCTTTAGCTTTTGAAAGAAGCAATGTCTTTAAAGTATATTTTAAGATACCAGTGATGCTATTAAATCAACCTCTTGAGAGGGGATAATGCCAGATTTATTAATGTTGTCTTCAGTTGTTAATGTTTCAAGACCTTTTAGCAGGGAAAAAAAAGTTACTATTTAAGCTTGTAGTTTGGTTATTTCTTACTTTTCCTCTTTGAAATTTGTAAGAATTAAATTTTTACTATGGTCTTGCCTAAAGCTCTGATGCTTAATGTCTCACCTCAGTCCTTACTTTCTCTGCGTTGCTTCCCAGCTTAGTGTCATCTGCCAGTTTGCTGTTGGTGCCATCTGTTTCATCCAGACCATTTGCAAGATACTGAAGAAAATTAGTTGCAGTTTTTGCCTCTGTCTCTTACTAGCCAGCCATCAGGCTCTGCTAGCCCAGCAGTCCAACCAGTGTGCAAGCTCATGTGTCCTCTTTGCCCAGATGAGTCTGTAGGAGATAGTGTCAGAAATCCTACTAAAGTCAAGTTCTCTTACATTCACTGCTGTCGCCATCTCTATAGTCAGTTATTTCCTCATGCTGGATGAAGCATTTGGAGAGAGATTTTAAGAGGATATTCAGCATGATCTTTCCAGGAACTTAGATGGTGCTACTGTTCCCTGGTCTTTGCCTTTCTCAAAGATGGGGGAAAATGTTATCCTTTTCTCAGAGATCCTTCTATAGCCATGGTTTTCCATAGATGACAGTCTGCAGCCTTGTAGTCACACTAGTCAACTCTAACAGCACCCCTGAGTGTGAGTCCCATCCTGGCAGGCATATGAGCATTTCTAGTTTTTTCTACGTATCTCTCAACTGTTGCTTCTGTGGTTTGCTGTTGCTTTCCTTCTGGGGGGTGCTGAGATCTGGCTTTGCTAATGAGGACTGAGATGAAGGCTGTGTTGGTGCTTTGCTCTTTTTATGTCTACTGTTTGTTTTCCTTCCTGATCTATCAATAGACACAAATTTTTCCTGAATGTTGTTTCTCAGCTGGCATTCTGGTAGATCTGTTTCTTGTTATCCTTGGTGTCTTGTTAGTTTTAGCTCCAGCTGGGCTTTGGTGTTCCTCCTTTTTGTTCCACTGCTTTTTATTTCCTTGTTGCCAGTCTTTGTTCTTGTTTCTTATGTGCTTCTCTTTTGAGTCTTAATTCATTAAGACACACTGCTTAGCTGTGCATGTCTTCTGTGAGTGCTCCTGCACTGGCCACCTCTTCTAGGCACTCTTTCCTTTTTGACCGATTCCCAGGGTATTCTACACTGCAATTCTTTAAAGAAGTCAAAGTCTGCTTTGTTAAAGTCTAGAGTCATAATTTTGCTTTTTGCTTTCCCAGCCTCCTTCTGTATCCTTACCTCAGTTAGCTCATGCTCTCAAGATGCCATTTTCTTTCGTGTTTGCCATTAGTTCTTCATTGTTTTTGAGCAGCAGGTCAGTTAGAATGCTAACCCTGGCTGGCTTTTCTGTCATTTGTATTGAAGAAAGTATTACCAGTACAAGTAAGGAACATCTTGCAAGGATTGTGTGCCCAGTACTGTTACCTCCACAGCTGAAAAATCTTATGTGAATGGTGATGTCCTGTGTTCATAGGTAGCCTTATCCACCACCTTTTCTTGGTCAGGGGGTTTGTAACCATATTCCTAGTATTACTCTGGTCTTCACCAAGAGACTGAATAGGCACATGGAACTGCACTCATCGTGCTTTTATACTGGAGCTCTCTGTGGTCAAGATGCCCCTTCATGTAGATAGGTAAAAAAAAGTGTCTCCTGTCTTTGTAGGCAGTCAGTACCTATCCATGACAGGCCAGGCGAAATTTGCTGGTGACTCCACAACATCATTCGGGTGGGCTTTGGGCATCCAATGGACTTCCCTGGGCAGTAGTTCAGCAGGTCTGTCTCTGCCCAGCATGGGAGGGAATCTCCTGTCTCTAAAAAAAAACAACTTTCTTTTTGTACTGCTGGCCCTAACCTGATGTACTGAACTGCTGGGCAAAGCAGAACTCATTTTCCCTCTCACTGCTGCCAGGGTCATGACCATGTTCTTCAGATTAGTAGCTGGAAGTGAGAACAGAGGGTTCTTCCTGTTGCCAGACTTCACTGTTTTCAAATCTTGCTCATTTGGGAGTTCATGTTTCCCATTCCAGTGCTGATTTGGACCTGCCTTTCTCTCTCAATCCTCTTCATAATCACTCATCCAGAGCAGTTTGCTCACTACTTGCTGCATGCTCTTCACTGGATGCTGCAGCACACATCCCAGACAGAAAGCTACTGCTGCTGTCACTGTAGGGAGGAGCATCATTTCTTGCATATGAGACCTGGATAGAAGTGTCTCAGGAGTTAGGTCAGGATATAGGCTGCTAGAGTACTGGAGGTGGGGACCTCATCAGGAAAAAGGGATTGTCTCCTATTGGATCACTGCCATTTTAGCTCTTCTCTGTGAGCAGTACTCCTGTGTCTCTTGTGTGCCAGCTACCATGTCATGCCTTGTGCCTCTCTGACTGCCTACTGGCAGCACCTTGTTTGCTGGCAGGCTCCTGGTAGCAGCTGAAGGGGAAGCTGGATGTGGTTCTGCATCCTGGGAGAGGCACTCCATGCAGCTGGGGATCTCATGCTGTGTGTGAGCTGTGGTTCAGCTCTGCAGCCCTGCAATGTGCAGTGTCCTCCTGAGCTGCTGCCAAATAACAAAAATGGCAAGCAACAGGAGAAGAGGAGAAAATGAGAAAGATGGGACCTGTTGGACTAGAGTAAGCGGGTTTTGTGGTTTTTTTTCTTTCCTCCATTTAAAATGTAGTAGTTCATTTATATTCAAGCTGCCTAGAATTCAGTCTTTCACTGTTGATTTCATGTGATTTACATAGCCTCTCTTATTATTGATTTGACTTTCTTCTCTCAAGTGCCTGACTCTCAGATGTAGATGAACTCATTTCTTCCCTTTGTATCTTTAAAAAAAGTATTTTCTGATGGTATTTCCATTTATTGCATTTTTTGAAAGGCTTATATTGTTGAAAGGTATTAGTTCAGAAGTAAGATAATGAAATGTGGTTTACTTTAATTTGAAGATTCTGAAGGAGAATTTTGAAACTTATGAATTATAAACAACTGTTCAGTTAAAGTTTAAATACTTCCACAAGCATAAGAAAAATTTGAGTGTAACTAGTGTGTCCTAATATGACACAAGCATGTGCAACAATGCTGCTGCACTTGATGTCTGACTTAACAGTAATGTTTGGTTCATGCTTTTTTTTTCCCATCTCTTCACAGGAGCAGCTTTTACTGAAGGGTTGTCTAGTGGTTTAAGCACTTCTGTAGCTGTATTCTGCCATGAATTACCTCATGAGTTAGGTAAGACCCCAGTATTTCCATCCACTGCATGTGTATGTACTTTGAGGTGCACATGGGAGAAGGAATGATTTTTATTCTGTGGCACTGTAAAATTTGACCAGAAAACTTCATCTGTGTCAGTTTGTCTATTCAAGAATATTTTTGATTTACTAAAGACTGTTTTAAACATTTCTTAATATAAATAATCTTACTTTTAAAAATTGAAATATTTCAGCTACTTTGTTTAAAACTTGTTTGCAGTTACTTACAGGTTGTTCTGTCTAGTTCAGTTATAGTTTTCATTCTCCTTTTATATGCATGACGGAATTTGCTTTTCTCACATCTCTCTTTAATTTTATTCTTGTCCTTGTACTGCTAGAAGGAAGGTCATAATTGGTAAAACTACTTTCTGCATAACATTTGCTGCTTTTTCATTAAGTCTTGCATAGAACTGCTGTAGCTCTAAATTAAACTTGAAACTTCTTAGAAACCTTTCCTAGAAATAGTTTGACTTTGAGGCTCAAGTGATGTAAATTCATGTGCAGTCCCGTGAGAGACTATTCTCGTGTCTTACTACAGAAGTTCGATATTTGGCCCTTTTGCAGTGCAGCTTGTGAGAACAGGACAGATCCGCATAGTTTAACTTCAGACGAAGCTGATCTTTCTAATTGTCAGATCATTTTGAATGTGAAACTGGTGTTTGTTTCTTGGCTGTCATGATCACAGTCATTCTTGGTGTATAGAATGAAGAAACAAAAGTTTGCCTTCACTTTTTTAAGATTTAATTCCCTAGGGAGTAGAATGTTCGCTTTCATTTAAAGGAGCTTGTAAACCACGATGTGTAAACAGTGAACTCTACATTAAACACTTCAATATATTATACAGTACTGCTGTCAACAGGTATATTATTCTGGAGAAACCGACCTGTTTTTGTGACTTGGGAGGAGTTGTCTTGTTCATATTAATCATGAAACCTTGTATTAATTACATGTACTAAGTGTTGTTAATTCAGATATACAAAGTAAATTCACATTATCAATCTGATAATTTTAGATTCAACTATAAGAAAAATCTTCAAAAATTTAAATCATACTTTTCAATCAGCACAGAAAACTTGGTAAGAAATACCTTCTTTAGCAGAGGACATGAAGTGACATAGGAATATTGAAACAAATGGGACTAGCTGAAGTTAGCTGGGATTAAAATTTGATCATTGTTAATGCTAAACAATATATATAATATACCAGTTCATCTTAATTGCAGTATCTTGTAGGAAAGGCTGTTGTAACAAATTACTCAACTAAGCTTTGAAGATCACTTTTGTGTACTTTAACTGGAGATAACTTACATAGAATCCATTTCATTTCCAAATAAGAAGTTTATATTACTCTGGTTTAGAAAAAATCTGTTCTGAATTACAGAAAACCTGGTTTTGGCTGGTGATCTATCATTCCTTCAAGTAAAACTAAAACATTAAGGAACATTTACAGAAATTAATAAAGAAGTTATTTCTAAATTTATGCAACAGGCTTAAAGTACAAAGAGCAGTTACAGGGTAATACATGGAATAATCACCATTGCTTTATGCAGTCAAGGGGGATATTTTATTTTAGAAACTTCTTTAGAACACTCATGCGTATCAAGTACTTCACCGTTTTACAGCTGTGGTTTAAATGCAAACTACACTAAGATATAAAATTTTAAAGAACATCCAAAGCAGGGCTATGGAGACAGTGAAGGGTCCATGAGCGGCTGAGGCCACTTGGTGTGTTCAGCCTGGAGAAGAGACTGAGGGGAGACCTCATTGCAGTCTACAATTTCTTCACGAGGGGAAGGAGAGGGGCAGGCACTGATCTCTTCTCTGTGGTGACCAAGGACTGGACCCAAAGGAATGGCCTGAAGTTATGTCAAGGGAGTTTTAGGTTGGCTATCAGGAAAAGATTCTTTACCCAGAGGGTGATTGAGCACTGGAACAGGCTCCCCAGGGGCGTGGTCACAGCACAAGCCTGACAGAGTTCAGCAATCATTTGGACAATGCTCTCAGGCATGTGGTGTTACTCTTGGGGATGGTCCTGTGCCAGGAGGTGGACCAAGTGATCCTTGTGGGTCCCTTCCAACTCAGGTTATTCTGTGATTTGGTGCAAAGCTGCTTCTTCCAAAAATCCTAGGACTTTAAGGTTATAAACTTAGTTTTTACTACTTGTTGTTCTTCATATGCACCCTTTAATTCTCTGCCCCAGAGTGATCTCTGATTTTATGAAGGAAAAAGAATAAGGCGAATGGCAGCATAAATATAGCTTAGTAATCTTGTAAGTAAGAGAACCCATGAACACTGCAATAGTTCCTTGAGAATGAAAACTTTCTTGTTTTTTCCCTGATGTAGGAGACTTTGCTGTGCTTCTGAAAGCAGGTATGACTGTCAAGCAGGCTGTGCTGTACAACGCTCTGTCTGCTATGCTGGCCTACCTTGGAATGGCGACTGGGATCCTCATTGGGCATTACGCAGACAATGTCTCCATGTGGATATTTGCACTTACTGCCGGCTTGTTCATGTATGTGGCTCTTGTGGATATGGTAAGTGGCTAGACTTACTTGAATTTTATATAACCCAGTTTAAGAATTAATGCTAATTTTATTTTCATGTCAAATTCTTCCATCTTTTCTCCCTCAATTACCTTAAACTGTGCTTGGAGATGCTGGCTGCTGTAAGGGCTCAGTTAAATGTTAAGGTGAAAGTGCTTTTATTCAGACATCTGTAGGAACAGAGACTGTTTCCCCTTTAGTTCTTAAACATAGGCAGTTAACAGTAGAGGTAAAGACTTTGCTGCTGACAGGGGCCAGCATAGCAGATAGTGGTGAGACTGCAAGTTGCACACTTCAGCACTACCAAACCTGCTTCAACTTTTGCATGAAATCATTCCTGTGTCTTGGGATGAAGAGAGGTATTTTTTAAAATGTATATTGTACCCCCAGAAGTATGTTTGTACCAAGTGAATGTACTTTGTGAAAGCTTAACTGTCATCTTAAGAATGTGTGGCTTGATCAAATCACTTATTAAATAATCATATCCTGAGTAAATGGTGGACTTAAAACATCAGCATAATTGTCATGAAAACAATAATTAGAACATTAGGGGTTCCCTCTATCTGTAACTACGAAAATAGACTCTGACAATATTGTCTATGTTGAGTAGCAATATTAAAGCAGTTGACAAGAAGGACTAGAGAAGTAAGACTCTGCTACCTTCTGCCTCATGACTGAAGAAATGAGTTTGAAGTGATTGTTTATTTTGAAGGCATTTAACACTTTCATGTTTGTTTAGGTACCTGAAATGCTCCACAATGATGCCAGTGATCATGGATGTAGCCGCTGGGGATACTTCCTGTTACAGAATGCTGGGATTCTCTTGGGTTTTGGGATAATGCTGCTTATTTCAGTGTTTGAACATAAGATTGTATTCAGCATAAACCTGTAATCCTAGCTGCCAGGAAGACAGCTTGGTGTTAAATTATAAGTAGTAGGGATTTTTTCTATTAACCTCCTTATTGGAGAGGTACGTTTGATATAGACTAGATATTTTTATTGGTGTGCTTTGTTGTTGTGCCCTTCCCTCCCTTCTCCCTGGATAGAAACGAACACTGTAAAGTTTTGGTTTTGTTTGTTTTTTTTTTTTTACTTGGGGTTTAGCATTGCTTATGGTACTGTAGAAAGTTGTACTTAGTAAAACATGGTGCAAGTGCCAAATCTATATTGTCTGGAGGGATTAGGTTGGGTTTTTTTACTAAATTTATTTACTGTATGTAATTATATGTAATGTTTTTTTACTTCAATGGTTTTAGTTTAAATAGGTAAAACAACAGTGGTTTTTATTTTAGCACAATCAAAATCAGTGGGTACAAAGCACAGCGAGCAGTGTAAAATGAGAAAAAGACATATGATGGATAGCATGTGTTTATATTGGTAGACACTCCTCTCTTCTTCATCCACCTAGTTTATATGGAATGGCAGGTGACTCTATCCTTTGCAGTGGTGATCCTCTCAGTAGCTTGTGGATTCCCAGTTGGTTTGTACTCCAAACAAATTAATATGAAATAATGTTCTAAGTGTTTGCATCAAATGTTTTACTTGTTTCATTCCTTCTGATACCAGTTGCTTTTCACTGATTTTTCAAATTGGCAACAAAGTACAGCTATGAAATGGTAAAAGCATAGCTCTAAAACACGTGAATTCCACCAAAAAGGCTTTAAAAGCAATACTGTATCCCACTTAACACTGCCTGAAATGACAAAGATGTATTAAAGCCTGTTTAATATCAAGGGGAGGAGTGCTACAGGCTGAGATAAAACAGTCATTTACTGTAACAGCTTCCTGAAGTAAAGTGTTGTTTACTTTGGGAAAATGAGCTGAGTGGGAGAGCTGCCTACTTCTAGTTCAGCGTGATTGCACACAAACCTGTGCTTGCAAAGCAGTTACATTCTTTGCAAGAACTAAAGCTGAGAAATCCAAAATACCAAAATTTCTTTGACAGTATATGTAGGGAAGCAGCATGTTAAGGACAACAGGTTTATACTTAGGTGTGTAGTTTGAGCTTAGTCTTAATATTTTTAACCACCCTGAATGTAACTGAAGGAAGAAGGCTGAAAAAAACAATAGCAAAATAAATAAATTCTACATTTGCAGGGAAGGTGAATATTAGACATCATTTATTTTGATGACTAACAGAACTATGATATCTTACTTGCTGGCTTTAGAAATCCCAGAAATATAACAATTAGAACTTCTTTCTGATCCACTGCTTCAAATCATCAGCTGAATAAAAAGCTTGAACAACACGGAAGTGTCTAATGATACCATGTCTGATAGGTTAAACAGTCTGTTGGAGGCAAAAAACCTATTCTCTCTCTTCAGAAACAGATGTTTTCAATTAACTGAGAGGTTTGGGAGTTTTTTAGTAGCTGAGAACTGGGTAACCCAGGAGTTTTTGCAGCCAATGGAATATTAGCTTCTCCTCCTCCAGTCTTTTCTCAGGTTAACCAGATTGAGGTTTAATCTTCTGCCCACAGTGATGAGATTTTGTTCAGTGCCTCCTTTGAAGCCAGGGAGTTGAGAAAGGTGTACTTCCTTCAGCTCTGCTAATGCATCCTGAAGGCAGCACTAAGCTAGGATGGGGTCTTCCCACCTCCCCTGTATCTGCACGTGTGTTAGTGTTTGCTTGATGAGCAGTTGTTTGGAGAGAAGAACAGAATTCCCTTCTGGAAGCACTCATTTTCCTCCCCCTAAACTTAATTTTCATCACTAGAAGCTACTCTGGTGCTGGACTTTCATCTCTAACAAGAACAGTGACAAAATGTAGGTGCATTTTCTCCCTTCATCAAGCACTTTACACTCTGTATGTCTTCTGTTCTATGCTATGGCATTTGGATTAAGCCTCTGGACTTTTGTTGGAAGCACACCTCTGAACAGAGTCGTGCCATGGTACAAGAGCCATCTGATCACCCATCCTGTGCTGTCTTTACTCTTTCCTTAGAGCAGTCATATTCTAGAGAATTAGTGAAGCTTGAATTAGTACTATTTATGAGTATGATGAAAAATATATATATATCTCCCCATTGCTTCTGCATCTTCCATGCACTTAAACTGTTAGCTTATTTGAACTCTCAGAAGAAAAGGTTATCTGTGTTTTTTCAGTCTTAACTCTAATGACAATTTTGCCCTTACTTCTGTATTCATTTTTTAAACTTAGAGTAGCTAAACTGTGCATTAACCCACCTCCTGATCTTCATCTTTCCCTTTCCACCTCCAGTGCTTGAATGCCATAATGTTTGGCTGATCAAAAGCTGTTTCTTTTCTGCCATGTGCACATCACTGCCTCATTCTTTGGAAAAACAGGTCCAGCCAGCCATGCTGACACACATACACACACACTAAACCTGTCAAGTGGAATTTTTTCATGCCTTTTCCTATACTGACCTCCAGCCTTGGCAGTCCCACCTCATTCCAGATCTCTCAAAATATTGCTGCTTTTGCCCTGAAGGTGTTCCTGATGTATCTTTAATACAGCTGAATGTGTCCCTCTTTGGAGCAATCTGCTTTGACCCTGACGTGTCTAGATGAGTGTTGCCTTTGCTAGGATAATAGTGCTGGTCACCATCAGTGCTGATGTGCCTCAGTTTGTGCTCCTGTACTCCTCATGGGCAGCACATTTTCCTAAGGAAAAAAACCAGCAAGACTTCTCCCTGCCTTTCCTCCAGACCTCTCATTGTGACTCTGTTCTGCGTGGTGCAGTTTCTGGGATGCAGCCTCACGGTGTCCTAGGCGGCATTGTAGGCCTTGGGCACTGTGTTTACCCATGGTGTGGCAAACCACCATATCAATACAGTGCCCTTCAGCCCATGGGGCTTTCACCTTCTGTCCTGCACTCTCAGCTGGCACAGAAATCTGGCATGCTCCATCTCTGTGGTCCTGAGGATCTCAGACTTGGTAAGCTCAGTTTGCTTTGAATTTTTTACTAGCCTACAACCACAGTAGTTGCCAGTTCAGCTGGACTGCTCTTGACCACGTGCTGGATATGACACAGGAAGCGGATGCTTGGCCTAGTGTTGCTCAAGCGACTTTAAGATCAATAACTAAATGATGGAGATGAATCTACAGATTTCAGTCAGTATTTCCAAGTAGGTGGTTGGCTGGCTTTTGATGTATGTGATCAACTGACATTAAAATATCTGCATATCAAAACACATTGCTAATGTAACAATATGAAAAATGAATTGCCTTTAAAAAAGCATCTGGGCAGAAATGTCTTTACCGTAAAAACAAGTGTATTCCACCCATTCAGTGCTCTTCAATGACTGATGGAGACATGTCCATGACAGACAGCTGTCCAAACTAGTAATTGAGAAGACTTATTGACTGAAACTTGCTGTAGTTTTGTACCAGCAAGATGACAAAAAATGGGGGTATTTTTTGGTTTGGATTTGGTTTTTTATGTTGTTGTTTTGTTGGGTTTTTTGTCAGCCTTATAAAGTAGAATCTGCAATGTTGCAGTGTACTCATGTTGAAAATATTCATGGTTTGACAAACGGATGGGGCAGAGCCTCTAAGCAGCTCTTTACTTTTATGCATATATTTTTCTGCAGCAGTTTGTAATGTGCCTGACTATTCTGGCTGATAAATGGAAGTGTCTGTTTTGCCTATCTGTCTATAGCTTAATTATGGTACAGACCTTAATTTTTGTGTGTGGTTACAGCTGCCTTTAGTGTCAATGGAATAGGCAAACAATGCTGTAATCAGTTGTTGAGGGTTTTGTTTTGGTTTGGTTTTTTGTTTGTTTTTTTGTAACACATTCTTCTGATAATTTTGGCCTGTATTTGTACAGAAAAGGTGTCAGGTGTAGTTACTCTGTGCAGGGAGAGTCAGAACAAAGGTGTGGAAGTTGCCAAGTTCTCACATGCCTGGCCTGTTGGTTTCGGGTGCCGGTACAGTTTCTCTGCTCCTTTGTGGCTAAATATGATGGCAAGTGTGTATTTATGTTTATGTAGAACACAGCCAAGGATAAAATGGAATTCAAAGGCTAAAATGGAATTCACAGAGGCTCTCCTGCTGCCTGAACTGACACCAGCACAACTAAAATTTCTGTGGAAAAAGTGTTGCCACAAGCGAGAAACAAAACCATGTTTTAATGAAATGCGCTGTTTATACTTAAGGTACCTTTTCTCGTGTGTATATATCGTGTTGCTGTGTTACCGTGTTGCTGTGTGCTGGAGAAAATAAACCACTGAACCAAATGCTGGGTTTTGAGCGTTTTTCTCACGGATGCAGATATGGCGAAAGATGCTACATCTTTCGTTTACTTATTTTCTCGGAGAAAAAAGAAAAATTAAAACCCAAAAGGTAAAATTGCATTTCCGTAGCGTTTCCCGTGCCGAGGGGGAGGAGCGGGCCCGGCTGGCACCGCCTCTCCGAGAGCCGCCCTCCTTCCGTCATCGCGGCGCGCCGGCGGGCCGGGATGGATGGGATGGATGTGCCGGCCGGGTTGCAGGCGCCGGGCCCGGGCGGCGCCGAGAGGTACTTCACGCGCTGGTACAAAGCAGGTACCGCCGGGCCGGGCTGGGATGGGAGGGATGGGATGGATGTGCCGGGCGGGATGTAAGCAGCGGCAGGTCCGGGCGGCGCCGGGCGCTACTTCACGCGCTGGTACAAAGCGGTACCACCCGGCCGGGATGGGATGGATGTGCCGGCCGGGTTGCAGGCGCCGGGCCCGGGCGGCGCCGAGAGGTACTTCACGCGCTGGTACAAAGCGGGACCACCCGGCCGGGATGGGATGGATGTGCCGGGCGGTACTTTGCGCGCTGGTACAAAGCAGGTACCGCCGGGCCGGGCCGGGCCGGGGCGGTCACTGGTGTTTGTGCCCTCGTTGCAGACGTGAAGGGGAGGCCGTGCGAGGACTTCTGCGTGCTGCAGCACTCCAACAGGCGAGTGGGGGCCGGGGCCCGCCCAGGTCTGACCCTGGGGCAGGCTCCGGCCTTTACAGAATTTAATTGCTTTCCATTCAAAAGGGGAAGTGCGGGACTCAGCACCTGGGATGGGGCAACCCTGGATGCATGGACAGACTGGGGAATGAGATGCGGGAAAGCAGTGCCTTGGAAAGGGACCTGGGGGTCCTGGTCGAAGGCAAGTTGAATGTGAGTCAGCAGTGCCCTGGCAGCCAGGAGGGCCGACTGTGTCCTGGGGGCCATCAGGCATAGCATCACCAGCCGGGCGAGGGAGGGGATTGTCCCACTCTGCTCTGCACTGGGGCAGCCTCACCTTGAATATTGTGTGCAGTGTTGGGCACCACAATATAGGAAAGATATTAAGCTGTTAGAGTGTGCCCAAAGGAGGGCAACAAGGACGGACGGTGAAGGGCCTTGAGGGGAAGCTCTTTGAGGGGGCAGCTGAGAGCACTTGGTTTGTTCAGCCTGGAGGAGACTGAGGGGAGGCCTCACTGCAGTTACAACTTCCCTGTGAGGGGAAGAGGAAGAGCAGGCACTGATCTCTTCTGTATGGTGACCAGTGACAGGACCCGAGGGAGTGAACACAAGTTGTGCCAGGGGAGGTTTAGGTGGGATATCAGGAAAAGGTTCTTCACCCAGAGGGTGGTTGAGCACTGGAAGAGGCTCCCCAGGGAAGTGGTCACAGCACTGAGCCTGACAGAGTTCAACAATCATTTGGACAGTGCTCTCAGGCACATGGTGTGACTCTTGGGGATGGTTCTGTGCAAGGCCAGGAGTTGTGCTCAGTAATCCTTGTGGGTTTCTTCCAACTTGGCATATTCTGTGATCTGTGTACTATGGATGGTGAAGGCAAGATAGAAAAATGTCATGCATTGCTTCTGCTTGGAAGTAGCTGGATATCCCCTTATTTGGAATAAATAAACCCGGTACACTGGGTTTTTCGAGTCTGATACCTCCCTTGGCTGCAGCCTGTTGGGCCACTGAACCCAACTACTGTTCACACAAAAACCGGCAGTGCCACTGGCTCATGTGTTGAGGGAAGGTGAGGCTGCATTTGTGTCCCCAGTGGGCTGCCTGGTCCTCTTTTAAGAATTAGGTACAAGAGGAAGGGCATGCTTGGCACAGGGCAGAACCATCACCTTGCTGCAGCCTTTGAAGCTGGAGCTTCTCTGTGGCTGTTTTCTGCAGTTCTTCTGCATTCTTTCAAAACAGAAACCAGCATACCTGCGAATAGAAGGTGTGACAGCAACAGCAAAAAAGGACACCCTTGCATTTGTACTAAATATTAAATATGTAGTTACTAGTCTCAGTTGTCTGATATAAACAATAGTTTAAATGCTGTTGATGTGGGGGAAAGGAAAGAAAATTTCATTCAAATGTCTAAGAAGACTGTTTTGCTACTTTTAATTATGAAATATAAGGGCCTTTGGCTTATATAAATGCTCTATAAAGTATTTTATTATGTATGGGGCTGTGGCTCAGTTTGCTATTTCTAGGCAGTGTAAATTTCTGGGATGATTTTTTTGTTGTTTTGCAAGGTCTCAGCTCCAACAGATGACAGCTCAAATCCGTGATCTGTCATCTTCCCATGAGAAAAATGCTGGGGTGACAAGGAGGTAGCTTTGCTGCTGGGGCACACTGAATGCATTCGCCAGGATCCAGCTCCCTCTTGTGGGAGCTGCACAGCCAGAAACTCCTTAGGAGGAGTGTGGGGAGATGGATGCAGCATTCTATGGGATCTGCTTTAGGTCAGAATGCAGTTTTCATTTGGTGTGGTACAGCAGACATCAAGATAGGCAGAAAAGGTTGTGGAGCTTGTGTAGAGCACAAAAGAGTGTGGCTTCTCTTATTTCTCTTTTGCAGAATCTGTGTCATCACCTTGGCAGAAGCCCATCCTCTTGTTCAAAGTGGGAAAACAATTAAAAGCATTAATTACCAAATCAGTGCCAACTGTAGCAGACTTCAAAATAAGGTCTCTGGGAAGTCAAAAAGGGTATGGCTTTTTGGTTTTTTTAGTTTTCATTTTAATCTCTCACACTGCCTAAGACTTCCTGTCCTTCCTAGGACAGAAACCTAGCCAGGTTACATTTGCATTGTATTTTAAACCAGCCCCTCTACAGTTGAAGAATTGAGACTTCCTCAAGAGGTGCCTGTCTGCCTGTCCCAGCCAGAGTCTTGCAGTGTTCCTACAGACTGGTGGTTTCCAGTGTTGCTCAAACCCACTTGCTTTTAGTACTTTTTTATAGTGTAGACAGGAACATAGATATCCCTGAAAAGATAAAAATATACTTCCAATAAAATGCCAAGGATTTGGAGACTGCTGTTTTTCTCAAGCTAATCTAGAGAGCAGATGGACCAGTTTAGTGTGTTTTTGAAATCAGCAGTGCTGTTTCTCTTTTCTCTCCTCTGATTTTAATCTGATCAAACTACAAGTCTGCTATTCTGCAAGAAACTTAATTATGACTAAATCTGCAAGCTCTTAACAAGCTTCCATTTGATTTGTACCCATAACTACGTTGGTATCTTCCTTTGTCTAGAGAACACAGCTCTGTAACTTGCAGTGACTTGTAACTATCACAAATCCATGCTTTCTGAGAAGCTTACAAACTTATGTTGCTGATGGTAATACTTTTAAAAGCTCCTTGCCCTTAAAACTACATATATGTTTATTTATTTTTCAAATGCAGGGAGCTCAGTTTTTAACAGAACTTGCCCCTCTGTGCAGGATATCTTCATCAGATGGAGAGGAATACACCATCTACAGGTAAGGTTTTCCCTTTTTCTTCTAACCTTGACCATACCATGCACATCTACTGAATCTCAACACTTTTGCAGTTGTATACGAGGGCGGCTGATAGAAGTGAATGAAAACATTCTTAACAATCCTGCTCTTCTGCAAGAAAAGGTAACACACTTTCTTGATTTTTATTTTTTAACTTTTATTTCACAGCTAATTTCAGTCTTGCTTTTTAGCCATTGACCGAGGGGTACATTGCAGTGGTTCTACCCAAATTTGAAGAAAGCAAGAGCGTAACTCAAGGTCTTCTGACGCAGAAGGAGTATGAAGAAGTTTTGTTGAAACGCCGCAATTCTTCTGCATGAAATCAGTTCTACACTTATCATCTGTATTTGATACTTGAGCTACTTTTATTGTACACTGTGAGTTTTGTAGTATTCGAAGACCTAGTGCCAGTTTTTAAAAGTGAAACAGAACTGCTTGATTCATGTAAGAATAAACCAGTTCAAATATTTGTGTATTAAAATTTCTGTACTCTTTTTCTCTGAATTCCTGCACTACAAGCTTTTAAATAAGCTCAGAATGACACATTGGAGAGTATTTATGTTCC
The DNA here is from genome assembly GCA_013396695.1 of Sakesphorus luctuosus. Taxonomy (NCBI): domain Eukaryota; kingdom Metazoa; phylum Chordata; class Aves; order Passeriformes; family Thamnophilidae; genus Sakesphorus; species Sakesphorus luctuosus. Next base: position 319,042 of record VWZD01001284.1, read on the forward strand.
ACAATCACCTTTGCTTCTGCTTAATGCAAGCATAATACATACAGAAAAATCATACAATTTTGCTAATCACCAAATTCAGCTGAACAAAAACAATACGGAGTTTGACAAGGGTGAACTGAAAATAAAAACACAACAGAAGCATATGTACAAAGAGCAGATAAACTTGAAAATACACATTTCACACCAGGTTGTATTTTCATCCTGAAGTCAAATAATGCCCTTTGTACAGAATTTTGTAATGTAATAATCTGCATCTCTCTTCTTAAATTTTAAATGCTGTAATGTCAAGTCTGCATAATACTTGAGTGGTTCTACATGCAACTCAAATTCTGCTCAGTAAGTTTTAATAATGAAGCAACAACTGCCATCTACAAAGGGGGTAAAAGGGTTTGGAGTCAAGACTATTAATCACTTAGAAATACACTTTTGTAAAGACCAATCATGTCATCAAGATTAAAATTCAGGGGTGCAGCTAGAACTACTTCATTGCAGGTATAACTAAGATAACATTTCAGTGCTTCAGGCTACAGCCTTTCAGACTATATTCCTGATTCTGCTTTATCAAATACATAGACTGAAATAGGCAAGAGATGAGTTTACAGACTTCAACAGTAGTGTTACATATAGCATATGCAGCACAGGGGTCTTTATATGAAATGTCTATTAGCAGCATCTTTGGGTTGAAACATCCATTAAGACATTCATAAGCATTAATTACAAAATCAGTATCAGTGAGCATAGGAAAGGCATTCACATTATAAAAATACAGAACATTTAGACTAGTTGGTGTTGTAATGGGACATCTATTAGATGTGACAAAGGTCAACAGTTTCATTTCAAATTAACCTGGCTTGACTTTCCACAAATGAAAGCAATATTGAAAATACAGCAAGTGTTATTTTCAAATGGGAGTTCCTGCATTTCTCAGTGCTGCAATTACTTGCTCTCTAAAAACTTCATGTTTGCTACATGATTTTCTAAAGACTTAACGCCAAATGTCTCCACTCTCCTTTCTGGAGTATGTGCATTTGTACCAGTTCGTATTCTGTCTTCTTTCCACGGTGGAGCAGGTTTAAGGCAACCATTTCCTGCTTTATTCTGTGTATATATAAAAAAGATTTCTTAAAAACAACCAACCAACCCACCCCAAAGGAAACAAACCCCAAAACTTCAAAATAGTGTGGCTGAATCAAATACTCACCTTTCTCAGTAATTTGAAGCAAAGAGGAAGAAGTTTGCATAAGAGAGTCATTACATTCCTTGTTTTCAGAATGCATGCATCAACCTAAACAAGACAACAGTAGAGCAAGACCACTCATTACTTCTGTTAGGCAATTGTTTTCTGCATGAGATGGTAGTCTACTTTGAGCTGAAATAAGTAGTATTTTTCCTTCTGAATTCTCTTCTAATCAAATGGTTTTGCCTATATTTTTTTTCTAATTTCTCTGTGTAGTACATGTAAACAAAAGCATCCATTCTCTTAAGCCAGGACTTGAGCAGGTATAATTCTCTTAACAATCTAATAACGTCTAGCAGTCATAGAAGTCTCTTGGAAAGGAGCTCTTATCACCTAAGTAAGAATCATCACAGTTCATGTTTTTCCTTTTATGTTCTGTCAGCATGATTTAGAAAGCCATACATCATCTAAGCCTTGTTTTGCTGCGAGTTACACTAAGAGTTGTCTTAAATCTCAAAGCATTTGAGTTTATGCCTCAAATCTAACACTCAGCACGGATCACAAGTCTGGGCCCTCAATGAACATTAATTTGAGAGCTTGTTATTGCTATGTAGTGATACATCACTGTATAAACAGACTGGAGTTCCCATCCAGTTTGGAGAGTGTAAAACAAACCAAGACATAGCCCCAAGCTGCTCAGTTTGGTTCTGAGTGGCTTGCATGCTCTAGCTAGTTTTAGGCCCTGCTGTAAAACTGAAACACCATTTCCATGGCCAATTGGAAGCAAACATCCAGGTGCATAGAATGGTCCTGCTCACACTGATCACACTGCTGCTGCTCAGGGATAATTGAAGTTCTTCAAGCCTGACCTCCATTCCCCACTGAGGTCTGTAGATCTGCTTCTTGTGGTAACAATGCTGAAACTTTCGTGGCAGTTGTATATGTATTTATTTATAGCAAATACGAATGTTACCAGGACAAAGGCTAGGGCAGACTACCTACCTACTGAGAGGCAAGCATATATTTCAGTAATAGAGTTGGGGGGGTTGGAATTTGTTACATTTATGTTAAGCATTAGTAACAACAGAATAACAATCATCATTACCACGGTGGAAATATGTATAACTATGGGGGTTGGATTCTTGTAGCCTTGTTGATGCTGTGTGCTGAAGGAATCTGCAACGATATGGTGCTTCTCCTGGTTTAGGATTCTCAATCCATTAACCCAGGAGAAGTGTGTGCTCAATGCTAAGCCCGACCATGTGGTCTCTGAGAGCCCCCCTTGAAAGGACACACAGTAACCACAGGTCAGGACAGGAACAAAGAGAAAGTTTATTCAAGGGAACAGGTTTATATGGACTTGGAGGGATACAAATACTCCAATAAGGGACAAGAGGGAAGTCAGGCTTCAGGTCAGTAAGAGTAAGGGGATTTACATTCAATGGGAGAGAGTTTCAGATAACAGGAGGTCACTATCTTGTGTCCCAGTCCCCTGGCCTGGCAGGGGACTTCTGGGAAGAAGACAGTGACTAGGCAGTTTTACATTCAGTACATTCAAACCACACTAAAAATATCAGTTGTTAAGGCATTCTCAGTGCATGGCTGCTTTTCTTCATCAGCCCATATCTGGCATGACATCCTCCAAGCCATGTATTGAGAGTGCATTGCTACATATTACCTTCATTAAAATTTTGACCACTGAAATCCATAATGAGGTGCTCTTAATTGCAGTTCCTATTTCTCCAGGTGAAATTCTAGCAGATTATGGTATTATTACTGCAATCTAGTGAATTACAGTGTAATTATATGCAATTATTACTCCATCTCTTACTATTCTGCCTAAAATTCTCATCTGCAGCATGATAAAATTCCAGTACCTCTCTTTTATCTAGTGGGTAAGGTGAATGGCATGTTGATATAAGTTCTCTGAAAAGAGACCTCAGCAGCAAAAAAATATGAAGCAGTGAAAACCTATGGACACCTTCCCACCTTTTAATTTTTTCAACTGCAGTCCAGGAACATGACTGTCCTGTGAAGCATTTCTGTAAACTCTTTCAGTTACAGTGAAATCCAAAACCTAAACAGTAATTTCAGTACTTTTAGTAAGATCAAGGAGAAAAAAAATCCTATTATTTTACTGATTCTTAGACTTCAAAGTCAGTAAGCTCAGGGTAGGGAAACTGTTCCTTAAAACATTAATGTCAATGATCTATCTGTGACCACTGGGCCAATTACACAAAACTTTATATCCTACGGTCCCTAAAAAAAGTTCATATAAGCCTGTAGAGTAATACTATCCAATATCCATCCAAGCTCTCCACTGACAGGCTTCCATGTATGCTGTGTGCCAGTGTACGTATTTTGTCTCCTTTCAAACAAACTCCCAACATGAATGAGTGGGTCATGCCAAGATGAGCTTCACTGAAACCCTTCTCTGGCAGTAGGGAAAATATTAAAAAAAGGCTAGAAGACAATAGCACCTATGCTGGAGAAAATTCCTTCCCGAGACAAGACAGTGCAGCAAATGGCTGGGATTACAGTTATTGGTGAGGGGTGACCCAACAGACAAAACAGGGGCAACGGTTCTTACGGTTCTTCCTCTATACTTTGCACTTCAGCTTCTCAAAACCTGTTCAATGCAAAGCAGAACTTCTACACAAGGAACAGCAACGACATACTGCATAGCAGAAAAATGCTTGCACAACAGTACAAAATTTTGTACTTATTAATTTTTATTGTCCTCTGTCAATCCAAGAAGTCCAGCTGCCCTGAACTGTTCCACATTTTAACAGGGGCATAAATTAGTAAGTTACTGTATTTCAAAACACATTAGGCATTACTTTCAAGAATATGTATAATTTTTACCTTACCTTTGTAAATGTAGCACTTTTACCCTGAGCAGAAGCTTTAGCTGTTATCTGGAGCTGCTTGCACATAGAGATGAGTTTTTCCGCCTCCAAGAGAAGCAAAGCCTTGTCATCCTCATGTACCTGAAACGTGATTCAGGAAGACAAAACAACTCTGTGTTAAAGAGTCCAATGTTAAGTGAACAGAAGAGACAGCACAACCAACTTTTTAGCACTGGTGTCATAAGCTGAATGGCTGTTTTAGAGGTCATACATCACCTGATCAGAAAAGGCATGAAGAGCTGAAGCAAGCTTTGTGCCCTCTGTGGCAAAAATCTGAAAGGGGGGAAAGCATGTAACAAAATGAACCACAATGGAAAATGACACTCTTTTTCCTTGTTTTAATAGTGTGCTATAAAGTAGAAAAGTAGCAGGAAATAAACTTGTAGTAGTTGTTTATAAGTCACAAGTCACCAGTTTGCAGTGACTTCTGAAATAACAAGCTATACTACAAACTGCCGTCCTCCCAGATAAGCAAAGTTTAAAGGCTTTCCATTTCCGTATCAAACTCCCCTGATTTCCAATTATTTTTTGCACTGTGGCAGCTCACAAATTTTTTGTGGATAGATGACACCTGCCATGTTTGTTTATTGTCCTGTCAAAGGTAACCAGTCTCCTGTTACACAAAAGCATGTATCCTGAACACAAGGAATCCACACATTCCTTCATTTGGCCCTTTGTCTCCTGGTTGTGTTATGCACATTTTTCCATCTCCTTTCTTTCCCATGAAAACACTACTGCTCAGACTAGGATCGAGTGTCTGGTAACACTGCCGAGGACTGAGCCAAGTGACACAACGAGTACTACTAATGTATTGAAGTCCACTGTATTTGCCATATTGCCAGTTTGCTATTCCTCCTCCTGACTGGGATCTCTCAGTGTAATGAATTATGTCTGAAACTACTACTGGAACACTGAAAAGTTTGCTCTCAGGTAGTACGTACCAGAGTTAGGCTGCTTAAAATCTACAGCTGCCAGTGAATTCATGGTACACTGTACTTATGTGTAAGGAATCACAGATTTAGGCTACAATTTGGCCTTCATTCAGAGTGCCTACCTCCTGTTTTGTTAAAAATATATTACCTCTGCTTGGTGAAATAAATCTTGAGTGGTTTTCAGAAGTCCTTCTCCTCTGTGGGAAATAAAGCAGAAGATATGCCATGTATAGACTGCTGATTATTTTGCCTGCTACTTAACAAAAGTTATAGTCTCACCACTGAACGTTTCACGGTTCACACCACTGAACTGTAAAGTTTAGAAGATACTAGACACAACAATAACTTAGTACAGGAACTGCATTTCAAGATATTATACAGACACCTCAGTAGCTAAAGCAGTACTGGGGAATTAGCAATGGCTGCGTTCTCATAATCTGAACAAGAGTAGAAACCCATGTTTCTGGCATACTGAGTTATTATTGGACTAGTAGGTAAGAAAAAAAATCTCAACCCTTGCAAATAAAACCAAACAAATTCTTCAAGTAAGAAACCTGACAGACGTTGCAAGTGTAAGTTTCAGACTCACTCTTTTCAGTACAGCAAAGATCAGTAATTCTCATCTACAATTATATACCTGTTCTTTAAATTTCCTCAATTTTCAAAGTGTTTATGAACATATTTCTTAAAATGTTTTCTGTACCCAAGAGAGATTTAAATAGACATGTTGAAACAAAACAGGTATTTATCTCTTTAAACCTCCCCTAATTTTATTACTAAACAGCTTAGAAATTTACCAAAATTTATAAAGCTTAAGGATAGAATCAAGTTCCTTTCTGAATGGGTCCCAGTTTCATTATACTCTGAAAATGAAATTGTCTTCTTTCTTATAAACACTCTTAATGCTCTTCCAACCAAAATTTACAACGTGCAATGTAATTACCTGGTAAATAAATACATGGAGTAGGCCATACTTGACATGCCTTGTCCATGTTGCACAATCTCATTCTCCTGATCCTCCCATTTCTCTGTCTCAGAATCCACATCAGATGTGAGCAGATGCAATTCTAATCCAAGTTTTGCAATTTTTGCTTGTTCCTGTAACCATATTTATGACACTTGAAAACACATTCTTCAGATAAGATAAAAATATTAAAGGAGGTTTTTTACTAAAACAATGGCATCTTACCTCAGTATCTAGTTTGACTGGCTTTAATGCTTTCAGATTTGAATTATGCTTCTGTTTCAAACAAAAAATAATATTTTTAAATAAAAGGAATTGGTAATCATTTTATTAACAAATCATAAGAGGTAGCTCTATACTCAGAGGAAGACTTTGCAGGAGAGTTCTAGTGCTTCAAACAAAATTCTCAAAAGAAACTGAGAACCTGTTCTGATCTGTCTGACTTCCTGCAATGGCATGTGCAAACAGCATCTGTGCCCTGTAGATGCCCTGAAATGTCAAGGAAGAGACCTGTTCCACAGTTCTTGGATGTCACTTCCTAATGCAGTACAGTCTCTTCCCCTTACCCCCTAAATCCTCAGTAATCCTCAGGACTAAATAAATACTCTTAATCGAGTGATCTGCACTGATTTTTACATCATCAAACGTGATACTGATGTCACAGCGAAGTTGATTTGGCTAATAGCAAGATGATGTAGGCTACAACCCATGTAAATGCTAGTGGGGCCATACAGCTCATTATTCTGTGTCATTTTGTTGAAATAGCTGGTAACAAACACTGCCACTTTGATCTCTTCATGGGTTTCCTTCTTTTATTTAAGTAATGAACTATCAGAAATACCAGTTTGGCTGCAAGCCAAATACTGGCTCAGATTAACAATAATTAGTGCAGTGTTTGCAAACCCCATGACAGACTTGTGCAGGAATACATCACTTGTTTCAAATTAATTTACAGTTCCTGGCTTTAACTTTGTGTGCTGGTGCTGTCACCGTTCAAAGACAGCAGAAGCAGACACAGGAGCCACAGTCCACGTTCAGAAACTCCACTGGATTGCAGAGGAGGAGAGCAGGACTGAGAACCTTGTCTGAGAATCTGAAAAAAGCTCCTGCTATTCATTAGTGAGAGTATTTGGGCAAATTAAGCTCAGTAATGCCTGCAGGGAATAAAAACCACGAACACTATTCATTGTGAACAGCATCAAAAATAAGCTCCAGGTGCCATCTCCATTTCTCATTTCAAGAGTCTGAGCAAAAGTAAAGTAATACTACTGAAATTCTTACTGCAATTTGGTGCTCAGTTTAGCTTACATGCCATTTCTCTTTTCCCATCCCAAAATGTTTAAATATTCTGAATCTTATGAATGTCTACCCAGATTAGACACTGTAATTCTGCCTTTATATTAGAAATGCTGATCTCATACAGAAAGATTTAGCACAAAGGGTAAGAACTGATACTCTCAATTGTGATTTGACTATATTGCATATATAGAGATACCATTTAAGAAATTCTGGTCTTAAGGCAGCATCCTAAAAGAAGAAAGGAAGACAAAATCAAAGTAGATTTGTTTGTAAACATAAACTTTGCCCTAGAAGGTATGACAAATATTTAAGTTGCAGAGTGACAGGTATTCAAGAAAACCAGTCCTCTAGCACAGGTAAATTTTTCTATCCACAAATAACTAAAAAAACCTCAGAATGTTTATGTAGTTTTCTCCACTCTACTGTTCACTCACAGTATTTGAATAGTACAGTTGTTAAAAATCAGCTAAGTTACTCTGCTTTTAAAACATGATTTGACATTTAATACTACAGAGGAAAAATACCCCCATGCAGTAAGCACACACATGAATCACCACAACTACTCTGGTCCTCAGCTACAGTCCTAGGATGCCACTCATTACTAGCAAACAGCAGAGCTGCAATTAAACAGATGTAATAAAATATGTAATCTAATTAGATCGACAGGAACAGTGTGGTCTCTGTGCAGGGACAGCGTGGGCGTGAGCCAGGCACAGCAGACCTCTGTGCCCACGGCAGGGAGAGAGGAGGCACTACTGAGAGCAACAGAACTGGAAAGAGAGGCAATTCCAAAGCTTAACGCATCAGTTAGGCAAAGAAATCGCCCTGTGAAGAAACGCTGGTGGTCTCAGGGATGTAATTACATTTCCTGTCTACTTTTGAACTGTGCATTTATTTTAACTCCCTCCAAGTTAAAGCATCTTGCAAAACTCAGAATAAGGCAGCAACCTTTCAAACAGTAACAAAGCAGACTGTTTAAATCGTAGGCACAAAGTTTTTATCAAGAGTATTTTAAAAGGCATATGAATCAGTAGGTGGAGATCTGACTTCAAACACTTCCTCGTTAAATTTTGTCTGAAGTCTAGAAGCTGTGTAGCTTTCTCAGACTAGTGAGGGACAAAAACTATGAAAAGTCACTGAATCAGTCTATTTCCAGTTTCAGTATTTAGTTCTGTAACCATGAAATTCACCCATGGTTATGCAGCCAAACATTATATTGTATTTAAATCTGCAGCTTGGATTGATAACATATAACCTTTTACTTTCTTCATTAAGGGTCAGAAGTAGTATTGTGTTTGAAGTCACAGAATTACAGAACAGAAGACATGGAGACGGGATCATTTCACACCCAAATTCCTGAACAGTAAAGGCTAAGGAAAGAAAGCAAGGAGAGAAAGAAACAAGCCAGAGCTTACTGTACCTTCTGAGATCATTCTTTCCCTTTTTCCTATCCATGAAAAGATTCAGTTCATAGCAAGTGAATCAAATGACTGATTAAAAACATTTATGTTTCCTAACATACAGATGCTCTCAGAAACAATGTAATATCAATTATAATCAGCTAAGGATATGAAATACCTCACAACTAAAACTGGGTATTTGGCATCACTTTCTTCCCTGCATTAAACACTTAACATCACAGAACAAAGAAAGAACTCATTATCTGAAGAGCCTACGACAGGTTCGAACATGTCCATTTGTTTCAAACAGGTCCAAATAATGTTAAGCCTTGGTAATCTCAATTTTTTTTAGTTTTCAGTATGTTGCAGAATATTCTTACTGTTTTAATAGCAGCAATGCATCTTTAAATTATACAGCATGACAGTAGCATATGTGGCCAAAAATGTCATATTAATGAACAGGAATTAAAAGTTCACGCACAATCAAAGTGATTACAGCATATTACACACCTAATTACCTTAGTTTTCAATCTGTTTATTATTCATTTAATAAATTGACAAAGTTTGATATTTTACTGTCAGCCATCCAGTCACGACACATGTTAACAAGACATTGCTATGTCCCCATCAAGTTGTGACACAGAAAGAGGTCAAATATGTAACAGTAGATATAAAGTAAATACAACAAACCCAAAAGCAACTTACCCCTGGTCTGGGCAGTGATAGGTAGACACGCTTCTCTCCTATGAAGAACACACAGGTTTACACCAAAATTTGTATGCAGATTTTAATCAATGATATCAAATGCCTTACTTCATCCACCCTTAAACTGCAGTACCGTAAAAGCGAATTGCTTACCTGTAATTCTTCCTCTCTGAATATTGCAGATCTTCTGTCTCATGCTTTGAGAGAGACAGGCCAAGAGCTCTGTACTGTTCAGATTTTAGCTCCCATGAACTAGGAGTTAACAAAGCTTCTCTGAACAGTTTTCGCTCAGTCATTTTTCTACTAGTCCCCTGCTTGTATGCTACAGGGAGTAAAGCAACTGTCTCCAATGACTCACTACCTACATGCACTCATTTTGTTCCAGAGTACAGAACATGCAATGGTAGCTCCATGTAAGGTTTTCCTGGAACGGGGCAGATGGTCTAAACTTTGCAGTAGACATTGCCACTCATAAGAAATACCTAGGCAGATTTTTCTAAGTCATGCCAATAAAACTCTCACGTTGTACTGTACTATATGTCTCCCACATGCATTGTATTTTATAAAGAAAAAAGTACAGCATTTTACATGCTTACTGAATTGTTTCTTATATCATCAGGAGCCTCAGATATTCCAACTGTAAGCAAATCAATTGAAAAAAAAAATCCTTTTAGGTGTTACCTGTAAGTTCGTAAGAAGACTTTATTAACAAGAAAAAGCAGAGCCTGGGCTTACAGCCCAGGATTAGAGCTCCAGTTACCAGAAGCCTTAATGATCTGTGAAAACTCACATTTATTACAACAGATTCAGGACAGGAAAGTCTGCTAAACTAAATTAAAATAAATAAAGAACTTAAAAGCTAGTAAGAAATAAGATTTTATCCCCCAAAACCCCAAGGGCTACTACAATGGATGGATGTCAGTACCATGTTTACATAGTGATGATGCATCTCAACAGAACACAAGCAACAAAGCCTCCTACAATCGCTAATTCCTTGTCTTATATGAGCTTCTACAGAAACCCCGTTCTGAGAAGACAGTTCCTTTACACATTCATGATTTTTTGAAAACATGCCCTTTATCTCCTGACACTACAGAAAGACTGTGAGCTCCACGTCTGGGCAACTGATTCCTAAAAATGAATTTTAGGACATTGACAAGCATCGCTCAACCCTCTTGGTAAATATGAAAAACATAACCTTACTTTTTAAGATCACCTCTTCCTTCCCCTACCCAGTTTTGCAACCAGTGAGTGAGCTATCAGAGCACAAGCTGCCTATTCTTTTTGGAATGCAGTTATTCAGATATTAATTGCCCAAACAGGTATCTAAGCAAGATTTCTCCCTATAGACTAATACAAATTATGAGAAGTGATTTACAACATCCTACATATCAAAACATCACCTAAAGGGCATGTAAGAAAGCATGTAAGACATACCAAGAACAAAAGCTAACTTGTAATTTTAAAATGCTGCAGCATAAAAGATCTCCTTGGAGCTCTGTAAAAACATGTTGTGCCATGTTAAAAATAAAAAGTTCAAACACAAAAAGCTTTGACATAAATGGAATGCAAATCCATACTGAGAGGGCACACTACTCACACACAAAAGACTGACATTCAGAATTATGGAAACCAAATGGAAAGAGGTATCAAACAGAAATAAGAAAAGAATTAAAACTGCCTTTGCTCTTCAAGTAATCCCCATTAGTTGGCTCTGCAAGATTTAGTCGCTCATATTCATTTAGTTGCTCCATGCAGAAAGAAGGAGGATCTAACTATTTATTTCCTGAGAGATTTTAAAAATGCTGAAACCCAAAACTCATGCACAAAAAAAAGACACTTCACGAACCCAGAGACACCAGACCTTTGAAAACAGCAGATCAACTCAGAGCAAAGTTAATTCTACTTAATCAAAAAATACTTAACTACATCAGTATAATCACAGAACTTGTATATGATTCCATTAACATAATAAACATCTATAATTTTGCAGGTATTTAATTTCCTTATTTTGTGTGTCAGATCTTGCTATCATGGTAAGAGGCTTTTTGCCACATTACGATCTTTTTCATTTATTTTAGTCTGCCTTTGCTTTCCTAATGTGTTTTGTTTAATATGATTTCCTTCATTTTTCACTTAAAATTTATTTTTATTTCCTCTTCATCTTCCAATTTCCTGCTTTCTAGTAGTTCCAATCATGTTTTTCCCTCCAAAGTCCCTCTATTTCCACTTCCAAATCCTGCTTTTGATGTCACTTCTTTGAAAAAATGGCAGAATTCGAATTCCTTACTTCTGAAATTCTGATCTGTATTGCCTATTCATCAGCTACAGCCCTCCCAAATCCTCATGGTCATTTAACTCCTCACATCAAGAGAGCAAACAAAAGATGAGGGCAGAAAAGTGCATTATCTTCATAAATAATTCTCTCACTCCTGACCAAGTTACAAGGGAGTAATCAGAGGATGATTCACATTCTTCTCCAGCATGTTGAAACCAAACCCAAAATGTTAGGAAAAAAGAAGCTGGCTGATATCCAACAGCTTGGATCAATGAGAGGTACTTTCTTCAGGTGATCCATCTCAAAGTACAAGAGTCTCAGAGTTAAGTATCAAACCTAAGCAAACAAAATGATCCATGGGCAGACCCAAACCTCCCAGCTGGCAGGAGCCACTCTCTCCAGGAGCCTGCACCCTCTCCTCAGCCCAGATCAGACACACCAGCACTGAGGAGAATGGGCCTCTCACTGCTGGACTGAAAAGTGGTTTAGGGCTGAGCAAAAGAAGGACTACTCTGCCTCACCATACAGTTCTGCACAGCACAGAAATATTTTCAAAACACACCTGAGGGTTACTGGGCTATGGTGTGCTCACCAGCCTGCCCCAGCCCACCACGCCTGTGCACTGCTCCCCAGGCCCATTCCAATTTGGGCATGCTGCTGCAATTACATTAAAATTGAGTAAAATACTGTTTCACTTTCAAGCTAAGTAGAGCTCTCTATCCATAAGAGTTTCGAACCTCAGTGTGAGGGCCGCCTGATTTGCTGTTATGAAAAATACACTGGATAAGGAGCTACGCAACTGCTCGTAAAAAAGAAAGAAATGAGTATAAACAATGTGAATCTAGTGTAATCCGAAAAATGCTTCTTTTATTTGATGTGTCCAGCACATTTAGTCACAATTCGAATTTTGCATCTTAAGCTGTATTCTGAACTCTCTAACAAAGCCAAATGTTTAAATTGGCAGTACAAAAATACAAGTTTTTAAACTGAGGAGAAAAAAAATATATACCTCTTACTGTAATTCTATCTTTTGTTACACACAGTCACAATTTTACTAGGAATAAAGCACTTGATACATTTTAGTCCATAAAATAAAGACACTTTAACCAACCTCAACATTAAGACAAGTATCATGAATTACGAGAAAATAAAGTCTTATGAAATAGTGAAAATTCACTGCATTCAGAGGCAAAAGATTTGTGAATGCTGCTCTTATACTCTCTTAGCAAACAAGTATTTTAGTTTCATTTATTTACTGGGCCACCAGTTGTATTTTCTAGGAGAGAAAAACCTGTTCAAAGTGGCAATGTTAACTTTAGGGTATTTTCCAGTAGCAAAAAGGTGGGGGTATTTGGATGAGACTCTCCTCTCCAACTCTTTTTTAATAACAAAAGTCACTCTGAAGTCCAACAAGACAAAACAAGCAAACACAAACAGATTAGCCCACAATACAGAGAAAAACTTTGTAGAAGATGAGTAGATATAGGAGACCTAATTATTTCTTAGGAGATAACAGATGGCTATAATATGAAACAATCCAGATTCAGAGAGGAAGTCCCTAACAGGCTGGGCCACAAGACAAGGAAAATGGAAACACGATTTCTTACGCATTGTTTTGGCGATACAAGGCCTAATGTACCTGAGGCCATATAGAGAATACAAGCTATGCTTAGTATCTTACCAGTGGTGGTATCAGAACACTTTATGCTGAAAGACTGAGGAAATGAGAGACACTAAGAAAACCAGATTCATCTGGCTATGCCAAACAGGAGAAGGTGTTCTTCACTACACCTATGTCCACACATGTGATAGCCTCCAACATGCTCAGCAACACACCTACTCATTCTCTTTCTCTCCTTCAAGCAATGACATTGGGTTGCCTTTGTGAAATGATGCTTTAAAGAAAGTGGAAAGTACCATTTATGGAAAATGTGTTATCTGCCATCAGCAGCCCCAAGACAAAGTTACAAAGTACAGAGGAAGCTGGGCATGTCACATCAAGAATAATTTGTTTGGAGAGCCAGGTATAGTATATGCTTTGCTGTGGCTGCATGATTCTCATCCTATTATTTTTAAATACATTAATATATATATGTATGCACACATGCACAGATATATATAAATACATAAAAAGGTTATCATTCAACCCTGTTAAACCACTGTATGAATATGAAAAAAAATCAGATACTGCATGTTGAGCCCTAAAAATTCCAAATTTATTCTAACACATTAATAACAGAGTAATACCATAATTTAAGTTTCATTTTATAAAATATGTTTAAAGAAAGGAAGTATGTCCATGGCTCCCAAAACAAACCAAAACCCCACTGAATGTTAAAAGGCCCATGAACAGGATCTCTGATTGCTACACATATTTATGTGGCATTCCAGACCAAGGTAGAAGAATAAGTAGGATAACAATCATGTTTTCCTCAAAAGTCTCAAATTCCCAATAACCTGCACTAACCCAACCCAGAATTTCAACATATGTTTTCCTTTTACAAGTTCTGAGGCTCAGGCACACACTCATCTAGCAACCAGCAGCAACCATTTAAGATACTATACCCTATGGCTGGTTGTTCACAATGCTGGCAGAAAAGAACTGCTTACACAAAAAATCAAGTACAGAAAGTTAAACTGACAAAATAAACTCTAAAAGTGAAAAAAGGTCTCCCGTTAACAGCAAGATGAAGGATTTTGTAATTGGTAAAGTGTCATCTAACCTGAATTAGGATTTACTTTTTCTGTATCTTAGATACAAAAAATTAAGTCCCTGTATTTAACTAACTCTAAACTTTTAAACCTGAGCAATTTTCTTAAAAATACAAGACATTCAGTAGTATTATATATTACATTCTATCTGTATGCAGGTATACCTTAAAGACTGAAACAAACACATAGCTGCAAGAAGTGTGACAGGTTACACTAAAGGCATAATCTGAAAAAAAATTATGTTGGGTAAAAATGAAAACCAAAATGCCTTCCATTTTAAAGGTAAATTTCCCTATGCTAAAAGTAAACACAGATTTTTTTTTCCTTAAGATTCCAAGGTTTTTCTTCTCTACATGTTGTACAAATACCAATAAACTTACCAACCAGAGAAAATATCCCAAGATTGTGCAGAGTCGTCAGAGATTCCATCCAGGAGAAAGGACAGCAATTTAAAAATCAAATAACTACATTCACTACATTATGAAGTGAATACAAGGCAAGCTGACAGTATAGAATATATATGTATATATGTATTGCCCAGAAATACAAGAAATTAATTAAACACACCACACAATTCAAGTTGTATCTTGACTGTCATGAGCTGACATGTCTCAGATAAATCAAAGGGTGGGATCAAGGCACTACACCCCTAATATTTGGACACTTTTGGCAAAGAGCTGGGTCTAACACTCTTCTGTCCTTTCAACAATTCCATCTCATTTTGCTAGCACCAATCACCATGCAGAAAGTTAAACATTCCTAATCTTACACAAACCTTTAAATTTCTGGATGCTTTTATTTGAAAAAATCCAATGAGCAGCCTGATTTGAAATCTATACAAAACCAATACATGTATTTGTGTAGGGCTACTCAGATCCCATGGGATGTGGAACTTTATTTCACTCTTCACTTAAGAAAACAGTATTTCCTAAATTACACTTAAAATTCTTAGATTACATGTTTTGAAAAATACCTTTTTCTATTTTTACACAGTATTCTTACCTCTTCTTCCTTCAAACACATCATTGATTTCTCTCAACAACAAAGACATGTCACTCAGCTGAGACTCCCAGGCCTCGCAGAACACCTCAAGGTTTTCTTTAGCAATCTTGCTAGATGGATGTAATGCCAGTGTTTCTGCAGCAGAAATTATCTGGACAGAGAACAAAGTGTTTGCTAATGCAAGTCCCAGTACATAGCGTTCCACATGAATTCACAAATGCCTCCACAGGCAAAAGCCAAAACTAAACCGCTACTCTTATGTCTTTGTAGTGTATTCATCTGGTATTTGCACACTTGGTGATCTTCCTCATGCATTCCTTTAGCTACTACCCAGCATTAAAGTGCAATTCCTTCTTAGAACTGCTTTAAACAGTTCAACATTATGTCTCAAAAAAATTCACATGAGTAATTTTTATTGATTTATGTCTAGTAGAAATGGCCAGTTAAAAGCTAAACATACCTGTGGGCCAGTGACCTGAAAGGTGTCTTCAGCATGTATGCAAGTAATCTCCAGGGGCTCAGTGCCAGAAACATGCCTCAATAAGCGACACATCTAAATTTTGTTAAAAAATATGAAAAAAATACGCTTTCATTAGCAAGGTGTACATGCAAAAAATCACAAAAACAAACACAAAGCTTCTGATAGTCCTTTCAGAAACTTACTGCGGACCACACAGCTGGGTGTTTCTCAGGGAGCACTTACAAGAAAAACAGGGCTAGATCCTGACTTGGAAGGTGTAGAAAATCATCAAGAGAAAGAAAATTCTTAATAAATAAATTAAAACAGAACAAAAACAATTTCACATATTTATGACTGAATAAAACTGAAAGCAATCACACACATAGAACTTGGAAAAACTGTAGCATAAATGACTTCACCAGAACAGGCTTATTTGGCAATTAGCAACCACGTGGAAAATTTAAGCTTTCATCATCCAGGAGACTGAATTATCTTTGTGCAAATCAGCATCAAATTAGTTTAGGGAAGTAATTCTGTTTCCTTCCACAGTAAGCTAACATGCTTTTTTTTTTCTAATTAGGAGTGAACTTTAAGTCCAGAAGGAACATGGAAGTTTTCAGATCAAAAGGATTTTGTAAGACAGAGTCTGCACTGTCCATCATCAGAAATGCTGTAAGGCCTCACATGCAAACACTATTTAACCTCACGGTTATGCCTGGGAAAAAAAAAGATCAGTGTTTCACTGGAACGCTAAAATAGTCACAGATAGAGGGGACATTAAAGCTGAAATTAAAAATTCAAAGCCTTGATCTGCCAGTCATGCAAGTTCAAGGGTGTTGCTTCTGCATATTCATACTTTTGAAATGAATCCTCATGCCCTGTATACTGTCACTTTTAGAAATTAATATTAGATAGTACAAGACAGTACAAGTACAGCTGCTTGCATAGCCATGTTTTGGATCAAAGTGATTTATCTTCCTGTGTCTCCTCCTTGTACAGGCACCTCAGCTCACGTCACCACGGCACAGGTGGCAGACATCCTCTCCACAGCCACTCCTATAAACCACGATGTCTCAGTACTCAGAAGCCCTGTTTGTTAATGTCTGAATACAACCATACAAAACCATGAACGCATTAGTCCATGGAACCTACACACTGCTTTTCACAAAGGAGAAAGATTTGCAGTGGCTCTCTTGACTGATAAAAACTACACAAGACCTTCAAAACAGTCAAATTCACTGCGTTAAGAAACTTAATCATATAATTTCCATCATTCTTATATATTTGGATTCAGCTATTGCTGGAAGCCTCCTGCTTGAAAGAAAGGAGTTACTATTTCTTCTTGGATCTAAACCCCTACTTTTTTATTAATCTTTTAGACCCAACATATACATATAGATTGAGTCTACATCCAGGAGGAGAATTGGGTACGACTGTGTATCCTTTCTACAAGACCTGTATGCCACAG
The DNA here is from genome assembly GCA_013396695.1 of Sakesphorus luctuosus. Classification (NCBI taxonomy): domain Eukaryota; kingdom Metazoa; phylum Chordata; class Aves; order Passeriformes; family Thamnophilidae; genus Sakesphorus; species Sakesphorus luctuosus. The sequence continues at coordinate 336,348 of VWZD01001284.1, forward strand.
TGACACCTCTGGCTCAGACTCTCCCAAGAAAAATACAACATTCAACAGTATACCAGGAAAATAAAACAAACTTAAAATTGCAAAAACACAGACTGAAGCCTTCCTAAAGTATAGATTGATGCAAATCCAGCTGCTCATTTTCTAAGTGTCTTACACATGAAAGCAGCTGTGAACTCACCTCAACAAGTTGTTCTTTCTGCTCTGATAGCTTGCAAGTATATTCTGCTACAGCTTCAAGATTTCCTTCTACTCCTGTGATTTTTAATGCTTTGAGAACCATATGATCCATATGGTATTTCAGAAGATCTGCTGCCAAAGATGTTGCTGCACTGTGGACCTTGAGTAGCATTAAAAGGAAAGAAAGAAAAGAAAAAAACTCATTCACCCATTCAGTGCCAAGTCAAACAAACGTAGGAAACGTAATTTAATTTTTCCAAGAAGAAAAGTTTTACTGCCATGAAGACTCATATACAGCTTTCTTATTATTTGGGGTTTTATTTATTCTATTACTATTAACAGTACAAAGATAAAATGCACTGCACTCAAAAAAAACCACCCCAAACCCAAACACCAAAAAACAACCAAACCCAACAACATCCCAATGAAATATGGAGAGAAACAGCAGAGCAGCTGGGTAAAATGAGGACATGAAGTTACCACACTGCTGCTTTCTGATTATGTTGCAGGTGGGAAAAAAACAGGGGCATGAATCTGTGTGTGTCACCAAGTTCAGCATAAACAAGGAACAATGCCCACTTCACTTCTCATACAGAACACACATTAAACTGTGGGAATTGGACTGAAGCCACAAAATCTGAGTTTATAATACATTAGAATTATCAGTGATGCAAAGAAAAGCTTGACTATAATCAGCTTCTGACAAAGCCTTAAGTAAAAAACATATTTTCTTCAAGGAGATGGGCCTTGGAGAAGTCTCAAACACTCTTCCTACACTGCCAAGAAGCAAGGAGAAACTTCTCCTTTAAACCCATTCCTAAATCCAGACACACTTTCAGACACATAGATCTGCTGAAATTGTGTTGTGAAGGACTCTGCCTGACAACACCTACCAGTGACAGCTGCCGCTAATTCTAGTAGCCAGTCAGTAGGTTTACCTGTGCCCTTAAGAACATAAGTAAAACCAAAATAGCAAGCTCTTTATAGAAATAGCAAAGTACTCTTATGCTCGTAAGATTATTATGGATCTTGTAATATTGCACTCACTTTGCTAGACTACACTGAATATAGAACAAACATGGCTGTTCAAGGAGAAAGCATTTTTCAAGCTCTTGTGAATGCAATAAACTTGAAATTAATGCTGTAGAGAAGAGAATGTTTACTGGAATGATAAGCTGTTTTTTCCATTTCATTGGACTCTATTTATTTTTACACCCTTCCCTTGTCAGTACTTTCTGTGCACCCAGAATTAAGTTTTTCTGGATTTGTTTTTAATATCATAAAAGACAACTGAATTATTGCCTCAAAACCTGCTCCAACTGTTTTTGGAGGAGAAAGAAAACAGCTATGACAACCTGTTATAAACTATTTACATAATGTTGCTTGTATGGCGCTAAAAATTAGCACAAACCACTAATCTCAGAAATTAAGTCAGCTCTGAAGAAAGGATATGTGAAAGGCTTGTCATGTTGGAGTAAGAACTGGCAATTCTCATTTATATATAGGCTACATAGAGATTACCTTTTCATTACAGATTCTTTTCATCATGGTCTCAAAAAGAAATATAATTCTACTTAATGCTGTCTCTGCTGGTTAGCAGGAAAATCATCTCAAGGAAGAAGCATAACTTCTGTTTCTTCCATGAAGAGACAGAGATGGGAAAGAACTACATTTAACAAGGCTGTCTTGTGTTCTCAGCCACTCAGGCTCTCAATAGCATTTTAATTAGAGTCACAACACTTTGATTTTACTGGTGAGATCCTGGTTGCTGACTGATACACTGCAGCACCCCAAGTCAGACTGACAGGACAGTCCTCCTCAGCCATGTAAAGAACAATGGCTACTTTGAGATGAATTCAATCACTACATAGAGAACAACAAAAATGACATAATAGTCTCAATTTAGTTTTAAGTGTAACATCAATCCTGTGCATTTTTAAATGCCTCTTACTAAAGCAAGCTTTTTGACTCTGGAAGTCACAAAAGCAAGTAATAGAGAACTTAGGATTTGTTAGTTTAGAAATCCACACCCACTCAATTTGGTCCACAATTTCTAAAAAACTGTGCTACATTTTCACCTGCATTGCTTTTAGTATGGAGCTACACCACAGGGGCCAGGTAACCCACCATTTTGTATTTTATGCCTTTATTAGCTGGTTTACAGAAGGTAATTTTGTGGTTTTGTCACCTGACAAAGTTCTTTAAGTGTGGTAAATGTGTAGTCTTTGCTGCAAGACATTTTCATAAATATAAACCTGTGTGTGGGGCAGGATGATATGTTAAGATATTTATAGAGCTGCAAGAAAATACAGGATATTAATAAAAAATATACCCTATTCCAGCTACCTGTGGGTTAATGATTTATGCAATTACACAGTTGCATCCTAATTGGACTGAGAATCATCCCTTCCACCTCACTCAGCACCCAGGAACGATGTTGCTCAAAAAGGATAATCTTCCAGTTAAAGCAGCTGAATGACATTTTAGAAAAGCTCTGCTACTCATTTCCTACATAATGGCAACCAAATTGCAAACTATTAATCAAAGCACACAAACTATGTACCCTCCACTTTGTGGGAGTCCAACACACTGCCTGACAGCAGAAGCATCAAGCACTTAACTGCAACTGAAACAGACTCAAAGCACTGTTCAAGTTTTCAGGACAGCTGCAGAATTGTAATCAGGAAGACAAAATTACTCATTTCACCTCTGTGATAAAAAGGGTAACGTGATTTTTTGAGCAGTTGAGGTTTCCCAGTTACAGCAGCAGACAGCTCAGCCTAAGTAAGTTCACCACACTTCTTTAACATCTTTGCACTGCTCTGTGTTGAAACCCTCACTGTTCTTAGTCTTTGTTTCTCCATCTATTTAAAAGAACAGTAATCTGAAGTAGTTGAAAAGATATCTGAAAAATCTGCAAATATTTGGGAAGAATGCCAGAAACCAGTAACTCTGTATTTGACTCAAATCTGTGGATAAGGCAGCAATGCTATTCTGTACTAGGAAGGAGGAGGGCCCTGATCAGCAAATTCAGTCCATCCCATGTACCAAACAGGCAGCTGTTCTATATGTGTATGGAAGCTGACTCCCAATATGCTTGCATTTAGGAAAAGAAACATGATTTACAGCAGGCACACACACAGCTGCCCACTGTTGAGAAAAAAACCCTGAGTATAAGTCATTGTCATAACACATTTCTGCTAGAGAAATCAATAGAACAGGTTAAGTAAAAACAAACTGCAAATGTAATTTATTAATTTAGGCACTCACTACAAGAAAAAGAATGTAAAACTGATGCACAAATCCCCAAGGAAGTTTGCCTTTGCATTTAAAGTAATGATTATATACATAGTACTTACTCTGAACACTTCTTTTCTGCCAGTTAGTAATGAGCCTATGCATCCAACAGATTTCTAATCAGTAAAGACAGAGAAGATACCAGCTCCCTGATGTAATTCTGATTTAGCTGCTCTTGTCTATAAATAGGTATCACCCTTTTTGGGTACAGGATCCCATTTGACAACTTCACATATAACAAGTATGAAATTCAAACACTGATTCAGTTTATCTTGCTTCAGTTACGCTTACCTCTCTTTTAAGTTCATTCATGCACTGGCATGTTTTTAAAATGGATACTTCCAAGTCTTCCATGAGATCCTTTGTCTTCTGGTTTTGCTACAAGCCAAAGAAAGCAACCAGCAAGACATTACACAAAACCCACCTTCACATCATGTGTCATTAGTTCAAGAAGCTCTAGAAGACAGCCTTTTCTTTCTAGATTAAATGCTTGCACATCCTGTGTATATTCTATTTGAAAAATTCTTTTGTAGAAACATTTATTCCCAAATTAAATCTAAAAATAACAGTGATGCAATCTAATTGACTGCTTCTGTTCAACAGGAATTTACTTCTAAGCCTCACTAAGCGGTTTGTTTTGTTTTGTTTTGTTTTTTCAGAAAAAGGGTTTCCTTAAGTTTGACAAGTTCCAAAAATCATCTGTCTGATCAGCTTAAAGTAAAACAAGAGTTTAAGGCATTGTTTTTAAACTATAAACAGTCTTTTGAAATAAAGTGGTACCTAAAATGTTATACCAAATATTCTATATTGAATTTTAAAAAGATCCTTCAGAAAATATTCACCCTCTAATGAAGCTGTTGAGCTGAAACTAAACAGCCACTTCAGTGAGCTTATGTTTTTTATCTGCTACTGTGTCTTCAGTCACAGCTAGGCTGGGTTACTTATTAATAAAAACACTTAATGCATAAGCACACATGTGCACACCCGAGTATTTTCATGGATCAATATATGCATAATCTTGTTCAAGGCTCTCATTTCTATCACTTGAAATGTAGCATGTATTTAGAGGTGATCATTTTCCACCAGTAACAGAGCTTAGAAAAATACCCAAGTGTCCTAGTTTTGGCTCAGATAGAATTAATTTTCTTCATAAATCTGGCATGGTGCTGCTTTGGATTTGTGATAAAAACAGTGCTGACAACACAGGGATGTGTTAGTTATTGCTGAGCAGTGTTTACACAGCTAACAGGGCTAACAACCAACACCAAGCCAAACACAGGTTTAGTTTCTACAGTTAAGGGTGTCTACGCAATTAATACTGTACATGTTACTCGTTTGCCATAGCAATATTCTGTACTCAAAAAAATTTATATGCCCTTTAAACTGTACTACTGCATTAAGAACATCTGATTGCAGTATCTGATTCAAAGAGAAAAAAAGGAACAATAACGGTTTTCATAAGTAATATGCCCAAGTAAGTAAATATCCTATACTAGTACATATCTGCCGCATTTCAGATGTTGATTTGCCATCTCTGCTTTTCCTCCCCCTTTTGCAAGTATCTTCTATCACCTTCAAGGAACAAGTAAGACAAATGACAGAGAGAGGTTTAACATGCTTCTTCTCTAAAAACTACCATAATTTAAATCACATAAAAAGGACAAAGAAAAACAGCCTGTAAGTCTTAGTGTCGCTTTCCTCCTCCCACAAAATTTAAAGAACAATCAATTTTTCAGTGTTCAACCATTTTCAATATTCTGTTGAAAACAAGAAACAAAACTGTGGTCACTGCTATGGGATCAAGAAAATTGAAACCTCTGAAGTGCTCTGCAAAAAGACCTAACTGTTTAAGGCTGCACGATGATACCTCTATTCACTGCCTTATTTCCACTTACAGCTTCATTAAAATAAGTCTACTGCCACCAGTAGCCTAATTTAGCCATCAAAGAATTAATGAAGCAAATATCACTGGGGCAGGGGGAGCACAGAACATATGGAAGCTGCAGAAGCACAGAACAAACTGTGGCTTTCTTCATCAGCTCTCACTGTGAGGAATACATTCAGTTCTCTCTTCCCAGACCAGAAGAAGGACTGCATTTAAAATTTCTTTCCAAAGTAGAGGTGAAAAGATTTACTTTGCTAAAAAGCTCTTACAGCTTGCATCCACACTGAAACCAGCTGCTCTAGTTCCATTTTAGCCTGTTTAGACAGCTCCAGAATGTGTTCTCTGTGCTCATGGCTGGTATAGGCAGAGTCTGTGAAGTCTTCTGTATGTTCCAGGATAACTTCCAGCATTGTTGAAAGGTTCTCTTTCGAGAGAAAATAAAGATTCTCACGAAGACCTTCCACCTTATTCTGAAAAAGAAGCATATCAGTTCCTTGATAATTTATGTGATTATACAGTTGTGACATAAATGCAGAAAGTAAATGCATCATTTTACATTTCGTTTTTCTCCTCAGTGTTTTTTTTAGTTATTCAATTATTTTCAAAGTAATCCAACAATTCGGTTGTGTCCAGACATCCAGTTTGGGGTGTGGGATGGTTTTTTTTAAAGGGACAATGCTATCAACACCTCACTAGCCACTTAATCAGGAGTAACAGCAAATACATCACTGTTCTACTGCTGTCAGTAAGAAGTTCTAAAGTTCAGTAAGTTTCAGCTATTAAATGTGTATTTCAATTTTGTTTGATCTTTGCACAACCATGTCATCTATTTTGAGTAGTTGCCTAAAAATTTGTACGTAGCAAATTGAATACTTTGAGGCACATTTCAAAAATTTCAATTGAATTCTGAAGGGGGGAAACAATAAACAAATAAACTGAATCAAAGTGACAGACTCAAAAGCAGTACAACGTGGTTGTTCATTAACTGTTCTTAACAGAGTACAAAATTAAGAAAAGCCTTTACAAGGAAAAAAATCAACTGAGCTAGAAGATACATTTGCAACTCAGGACATTTTATCTGAATGAGAGTTTGCTCTTTTAAATGTTTATATGAATATTTTTGTCTGCAGTTTTACAATTACAAAGTAAGAATTCCTGAACAACAACTGTTTTAATGAAGGTCTGATCAGATCCTGATACTTCAGGTTATTCAGTGTCACAGCATCACCTCAACAGAACATTACAGTTCTGAATGCATACTGATTCAGAAGGAGATGGCAAGTATCAGGATGTGTATTTTAGCAATGATTATGAAATTATAATCCCTTCTTATCAGGTTCTCTAACATTTTGGGACAGTTATTGAAGCTGCTAAAGAGATGCAGCTCCACCAATTTGAATTTAAAACTACTTTTTTTCAAACATCCTAGTTATGAGGTACTTTACTGGCTGTAGAAAACAGTATCATTTCTACTCTTACCTTAAATTCTTTGATGCCAGAATATATGCTGACGGGGGCCATTTCATTTTCTCCATTTGGTCTAGAGTCAGTTACAATCTCTATTACCTGTTCCAAAGCCAATCTCATCCGATGAAAAACTCCATCTTTGTTAATACGAGCAGATTCACAGTCTGGATGCCTCAGACAAGTCTTTTAAAAGAAAATAATGTAACTATTATGAAAGAGTACACATGCAGCATATTGAAATACATATATATAATCTTGCTAAGGCAAGTCTAAAGAATGTGTTAGAATACGATGAATTCTTTCTGTTAAACCGCTGTTAAGTAGAATTCACACCACTACTGAGAATATAAAGATTTTTTTTTTTACCCATTCTTTACTCTTGCACCCTTCTTTAGCAGGAAGTTGAAACTGGGGCCGAGAGGATAGCCAGCTAACCTGCCAGATGCCATGCTCTGTGCTTCAGCCAAGTTGTGTATGAGTGCACACAGTCACTCACCTTTGAAGCAGTGAGGAGCATCATGGTGCACTTCTCAAGAACAGCCCTAGATGCTGCCATTCTAGCCTTTTTCTTCTCATCCTTCAAATCCTAAACATGAAAAGAAAAGTTACCTGAATATTACACAGTATCTAAAATACTAACTGCTTGTGAGACTGGCAAAAAGAAACCCTCTTGCGGATGAGTGGGTTGTGAGAAAGCTTCCTAATGTCTGACAATTGCTATTTTCAGCCTAACTCATGATCTAGAACTTGGTTTTCAGAGAAGATTTTAATTTATGCATTTATTCTTGGCTCTATTCAATTCAGAATTCAAAGAAGGAAAATCTCAGAGGATGTTAAGTAAGCTGTTGCTAATTTTGCTATCTTTATCATATAGCACTATTCATAAAACAGAAAAATGAGGGGAAAAGAATAGCTGACTAAAAATATTTTCTGAAATATGGGGGAGGGTAAGACAGAGACAAAGAACACCTGCTTTTGATTGTACCTCAGAGGAGGAAATGTAAGCTAAATCTTTCTTCTACTTCAGTGTTATATTTGCTACAAACCAGTAATAAAGTCTTAACAGGCTATAAAAGCAATTCCCCTGTATTGCTCTGCATTGAGTACATAAACTTACCAAGAACTCCCCAGGGAGAGGGATACACCTGCAAAACTGAACTAACCCACCACAAAGTTCATCAAAATGAAAGAATTTAGATGTGGGGGGAAAGGGCAAGACATGTAAGAGTGTCCAGCATAGGAAGAATTTGCAAAGCTTCAACTACAATATTCTCACTTCTCACAAAGACAGCTGAGTCCTGAGTGTTAAACAGGCAACTGAATGGGACTGGCTGAAAAGGGAACAGTTTACAGGATGGAATTAATTCTAATTTACTTGACATTAAAAAAACACCCAGATAAATCACAGCAGCAGTCCCTTTTGACATTTTTATAAAATTTGTATTTAGCAACTACAGAAAATCTGTAAGATCAAAATCATCACATTAAAAAAATCCAAACAAACCTGAAAAAACAATCAAACAACAAAACAGCTCATTCCTGAAATTGTGACATTACACTCCTGATAAATCTCATGGTACTCAGGAGTTTCCAGCATAGTTAATAATACTTTGAGGGATGTTTCCTCACAATAAGACTAGCAATGCCACATATCAGCCTACACAGTGTATACTGAGCATATTAAGAAAGTAGATGCTATTTAAAAAGTGGTAATGAAACAGTCTTTCCAAAAGAGTCAAGGAAGGGAGAGCAGAAGACCAGTTAACATTGAAAACCCAAAATAATTGACAATAGTATCACTTACTAGTAATGCATCTTTCTTTTTCAAAGGAACAATTATTATAAATACTTTAAGGAAAAATAAGAGTTCATTTCCAAGCAGGTATTTCCTTTCAATTATATGTAGCTCTCCCAGCAACGGTTCTTTGACACTGCGCATGTACTTAGCAGACTCAGCACACATCAACAGAAGGAAAGATATCGTTGGCCAATTGTTTATACAAATTGAATTCAGAATTTTGCTAGATATTAGGGACTCTATATCAAACCCAGGTTCAGTTCTGAACAGAGGATTGGATTGTCAAGGGAAAGCAACCAGAGCTCACAGGAGAAGCCTTAGGCCTCAGCAAACCCTTTACTTACATGGAGGTTGTGAGGAAAAAAAGCTTCCTGCATGAATGAAAGGCTTTGAAGGAGTAGCTGTGTGTGAGAACTAAAAAATCATTGCCCTAACATAAGAAGGACTTGACCTAAACCTAAAATATTCCATAATAATAATAAACAAACCCTAAGAAGTCATCAAGGAGATGCTTTCTCCGAATCTAAGGATTTTGAGTTTTCTAAAATAATTACTCTGCCTTCAAGTCCCTTCACTAAGTGCAAACATCAAGTATTTCCATCAAGTAACAAAAAATTCTCTACCAATGTAATGAGCCAGAAAAGTTAGAGCCAAAAGACAGTGATTGAAGCCAAAGGACACTACAAATAACATGCAACCAGGAGTCTGGAAGACATGCAGATCAAACAATGCAGTGATTATTTCTCAGGCTGAGTTTTAAAATCACAAGATGTCCTTTGGGTGGAGCAAGGAGAGACCAGGTTCCAGACACAGGATCCTAGTAATTGTTTTGTTTCATTAATCATCCCAGGAGAACCCAAATCTTCCAGATAATTAATACTCACATTTTGCCGATCTCCAGTTAAATGGGCAAACTCTACCATTTCATTTCCAAACTGGCTGAATATTTGTACGAACTCCTGGAAACTACTGACTTTTTCTAGTTGTTCCATTGTTGCAAGAACCTGCAGGATAAGGGAAAATACTGCAAATTATCAAGATGCTAAACAGAAAACATTATTATTAAACTAGGAATAGTGTTATTTACAGAAACTTCTAAATTGTGTACTTTAACATGCATATATTTTTTTACTATTTAAGCATTAATAACTCAACAGATGGTAATCAAGTGTAAGTTAATAATCAAGCTTCATTCAAAATGAGCCACCTGTTGTCAGTACTCAAAAAACATTTTCCTCATTCCTCCCAGTATCAAGAGTAACAGCTTTACAGGATTCAGCTTCCAGATTTAGGAAAAAATGTGTTTTTAAAATTAACATGACAGTAACAAGTGCTTAAAATTAATATACACATTATATTCCGGTGTTGTAACTCTCAATTTCAAAGTCCAATTTCAGATGAATAACTTTCAAAGTCTAAAACCACAGTGGCACACACAGTTGTTTCAGTGGTGCTGTTCATTAAAAAACAAAAGGCAACAGAATTCAACAAAAGCAACCAAGAAAGTTAAAAATGCATAGTTTTATACTTTCCATAGCAACTTTCTCTAACTCTAGAGATTTTTATTAGTTGTATAAAAATAAAGAACTAAATATACCTAAGTTGCATCAAGCTCTTATGATACATTGAAGCAAGTAAACCCAGCTTTTTTTCACCATTCAGCAAAAACCATCATCTAGGGTATAAATTACTGATTACTTCCTGTGAAGTCACTACAGTATGGCTGATAACAGAGATTAACATTAGCAAGTATACATCTAACCTGAAAAACTCTAATCTCACAGTGACCTTTTAAATCCACTACAAGTCTTCAGAAGGGAACAGTCAAAGCAGTTATTGTTTTTCAGACTGGAGATAAGATAACACATGAAAATTTATAAAACTGTACTTGAAAGGGAGAAACTTCAACTTATTTTTCCTTTCCTATGCCAAAAGTTACCTTCTCCTCAACTAAAAAAGCAGTCTACATACCTGATTATGGCAAACTACCCCCTCCCTGCAACCCTGGCAAACTCTCCTAGAAACACATGTTCTTTGTGGTAGAGCAGCTGCTCAACCACAGTTACAACCCATGTGAAGCAAATGTCCCACTAAATCCCACCCCTACCGTGGAACTGACTGCTTTATCATGCAATATCAGACTGCAGTATCTGTCTGAGTATATTCTGCTATGCAGCCAGTTCCACAAAGGCTGCAGAAAACAGGGACTTTCCAGATTCAGCTGTTGATGCATGAGCAAGGATGGGGTATAAAGAACTTGTAAGGAAGCTGCACAAAGGGAAAGATGTGAAAACAGCAGTATGAGAGTGGAAGCAGAGAACCACAGGACTGAGTGAGGATGTAGAAAAGTAAGTGTGGAGAAAAGAGAAAACATACAAGTTGAGGTCCAACTATTCTCTTCTAAGAATGGATTAAAACATAATATTAATTATGCTCTACCATTCTTGGTTTAAGCAAGTACAGTATTTCACGAGTATGGTCTTGGTTGTAAACAACTGCGCCCTAGTTACCCTAGAGCAAGTGTTTCTCTCATGACAAATCTTGTCAAATAAACATTTCAGTGAAAGCACATGTATTTCCATTACATCTAATAATTCTAGACATCCCAGGCAGAGCTGACATTCCAAGCAACTGTACAGACAGCTCTAAATTTGTCTAAAGTTTATTCAAGAAGCTGTTACAATGCAAAATACCTGTGATGTCTTCCTTTTGAATTTTAAAAGTTCTTCAACATAACACACAGATATTAATGAAAATACACATTTTAAAATACAAGATTAAAAGTATGTAGCCAAATAAGGCTTTAAGTTCTTACTAATATCTAAATTAGCACTTGGCCTTGCACAGATACTGCTGCAGTATGAAGGTCGCCTTTCAGATGGCAGTCATAGGCTGACAGCACTTCAGGGCACATCCTTATGTTGATCCAATCTGCACAGTGCAGCAGCTCAGCTCCCCCACTACCTGTCATTTCGCTGCTCATTGTTCTGGCACTCCTAAACTGACTGGTGACAGCAAGTGGAGCAAGACCTTAAGCTCAACGATGCAGTGACTAAGTCTGATGGACAATGAAACTAATTTTGTATGGTGGAAAGGTGTAGGCAGGGACACAACAAATGCACACAAATCTAGGAACACAAGGATGCTACATATGGTGCAGAGAATGCAGAATCAGGAACAGGATCATTGGGATCATCAGCCAGAGGTTAAGCTCTGGAGCTGATCACCATTTCAGAAGATCTCAATCACTTCATCATTCTGTGCAACTAGATGTCCAAACACTATGTTGTTTTTCTATCCTTTGCCTTTGGTTGAGTCTTGTTTCATATGAGGAAGACAATGATAACAATGAAAATAAAAGGTGTATAGAAAGTGCCACAGCAAAAATATTAGCAATAGAAGTTTAACACTGGGCATTCAGACTCTAAGATAAAAATGGAGCTGAGATCTTCTGGAGTAATAACTCACTTCAAGAAGCCACAGTCTGTTCCAGTTGGCAGTGCTGATGATCCTGTTCATACCTTTCCATCCTCTATACCACATTATACTACACAGTCTGAGTATTTGTGTGCACTTCTTCAGTCCCTAATCATATCATCCCTCTACCACAATGTTTCTTACAGGACAAACTTCTTTGCTATCCATCATAGCAGTGTCTGACACACTTTCAGCAGCGTACCCTATTCATAGGGATCATGGCATACATAAACACTAGGCCTCTATAACATTGTTGGTTTAATTTGATCCTAGAGATGCAAATTGCGCAACTAGTACCATAAACAGCAGCAGACTTCCTCAAACATGTGCACTATGCACAGAAAGGACAATGCAGTAAAACTCAAAAGACCATCAAGACTAGTGACCGGGGGGGCATCAGGCACAGCATCGCCAGCTGGTCGAGGGAGCGGATTGTCCCACTCTGCTCTGCTCTGGTGTGGCCTCACCTTGAATATTGGGTAGTTTTGGGCACCAGAATGTAATAAAGACATTAAGGTGTTAGAGACTGTCCAAAGCAGAGCTACAAGGATGGTGAATGGTCTAGAAGGGAACAGTATGAGGAGTGGCTGAAGTCACTTGGTCTGTTGAGCCTGGAGAAGAGACTGAGGGGATATTAGGAAAAGGTTTTTCACTCAGAGGGTGGTTGAGCACTGGAGCAGGCTAGCCAGGGAAGTGGTCACAGCACCAAGCCTGACAGAGTTCAGGAAGTGTTTGGACAAAGTACTCAGGCACATGGTATGGTTTTTGGGGTTGTCCTGTGCAGAGTTAGGAGTTGCATTTCCATGATCCTTGTGGGCCCCTTCCAACTCAGGTTATTCTGTGGCAGTCAGAGATATGCTTACTCTGGAATATGAGACTTTGCTTGAAATGCCTTCAAAATTAAATTCTGCACCTATGCTTACCACATTCATATCTGTGTATATATGACAATGTTTTCATATATCTTTAAAATAATCAGAAACTGCGCCTGTTGCTGAAAGGATATATCCCTCTTTGTCCTTTCACGATACATGCACTTGCACAGTTGCTTTTTATAGCCTGAATCTGCATTACTACCAGCTACTTTTGGAAAGGTGTATTAATTGGGGTCACTGCATGGCTGCAGCCAACAGCAGAAAAGCAGCAAAAGGTATCTAACGCACCATTCTGGTCTCCAGGGCAAGAAAAGACCAAAGCTACAAGTAACTTCATCAAACTGATATTGATAAAACTGCTGCCACCTTAACCAACCACTGGGAGAAGAAAACAGCACAAAGACAGCAAATGAGTGATGCCAAGCCTACAGTCGGACCAGCAGCAGACATCTTCATTGTTTTTGAATCCTGGACACAACTAACTGCCTTGAATCTAAGAAGTGCAAAATAGAGACAGCATGTCTGGAAAGCAAATTGGGACATCATCATGAGGAGTCAAAAGAGGAAAGAGGGGCACTGCTATGGGTCATGAGTTCAAAATTAATGAAAACCCCAGATACTATCAGGTCCTCATTTTTCAAACATGATGTTTTTCTATTTTTGTTTTAGCACATTGTGGAGAAAAAGAAAAGGAAGAATATCCTACAGGCAAGACAGTGAAGTCTGCACTGCATGAAATGGATTACATTTGAGGTTAAATGGGCCTTCATACATTATTTAAACCAACTAAGTAGACTCATGCTAAGTTTCAAGAGCTAAATTAAACTGCACAAAAAACTTTTAATCTGTAAGCCTCACTTCACTAGCGCAGACTTTCATAGGAATTCCTCACAGCTTTCTGCTTAGACACACCCATAGTGCTTCCCTTGTCTTGATCCTGACAGTACAAACATTCTGTCATTAGCAAGTAGAAGCTTTTATTGACCATTTTTCCAACAGACACACTTTTCACCTCACAGCAAACTTAAAGTTAAATAAGCATCTTGTCCAGCATTCTAAGCCAAGAGAGCAATATGGGTCACATGAAATGCAGAGTCATTGAAAATTGCTATTTTAATCCTACTGACTTACAGCCATCCTCTTTCAGATACCTGGTAGATAAACACGTGCAAGACATTCATTTTTACCATTTTTATTTAAGACTTCCCCTAGAGATACAATGAAAATACCACTTCAGTTACCACCACTTGTTTGCACTGACTGCAGGTATCAGTTAAACAAAACAGAAAACAAGTGACAAATACCTTGTTTCTGGAAGTTATAATTTGCTTAATAACAATTCGGTCTGCTAACACCAGCACCTTTGTGACAGAAGAAAGCAACAATCTTGCAGCTTTTACCACACCCGTTTTGTCTGTAAAGATTGTTATGTGGCTATCAGATTCTGGATGATCCAACTTTGCCACGTCTGTAAGCTGTGCAATTGTTTCACCTGGAGGGGAAAAAAAAATAAATTAACTTTCATTCTTACAATTAAGCATTTTTAACTTTACCTTTGAGGGACGAAACAATTTCTGAGATACCTACAACTCTTTTATTTCACTTCACTTCCTTTAACTGACTGTTGGTGGCACCCTCTCCATATTTAAATTTGGACTACAACTCAGTACTACCGTAGTCTTCCATCTGTAACACACACCAATTTTCTTACAGTAGTGTACAGATAACTGAGGGAGGGTAGGAGCTGGAACTGGGGAATGTGGAGGGAGAAAACGTTCATGGGAGACATTTTTCTGATTTTAATAGCAAAAGTCAAATTAGTGCCCACACCTGCAGCATCAACCCACTGAAAGAGTGGGATGCAGCCAGGAAGGAAGAACTACAAATTCCTCTCCACTTTCCAAATTTCAGTTAACATTTTCGTAATTTATGGATTTCCTATTCCTGTAGAAATCTTCAGGCATGAATAGTAAGGAGAATCCAGTAACTTCATAAATTATAGGACTGAAGCATTATAGTGAGACTACTGCACTTTCTATTCAAAGGAGAGCCACTACAGTATACTGCCAGAGAGAGGAGAGAAAAAAGGCAAAAAAGGACTGATTTTCAGTTCATCACCATCTTTTTATTCAACTTCCATTTAGTTAAATAGATGGCAGTTAAACAGGCTTAACTGACCACTTTTATTTCTTCTTACACAGTTAAAGATTCTACATCCAGTGCAGTCACTGGATCTCCTTACCTGAGAAAAATGACAGACCCTATCCAATAAAATCTTCTGCAGTATGTTAGATAACAGTGCAATAGAAGAAAGACAGAGCAGTTTCCTATTCCATAACCATAGAAGGGCCACTGGGAGACTGAACTCCGGCAAGCTCTGAGACATACTTTTTGTCAGCATTCAAGACAAGATAATCAACCTAGCACTGACCTACAGATTATTCTTGAAGACAAAATCTAGGAGATCTGATCGAGTTACCTACAATTCATTTTCCACTAAAGTAATTCACCTACGCAGAAAAAATACTCCAAAAGCCTGATAAAACCAGTGTTCCCGTATGAAGAACCTGAGGGTGCATTATTCTGGTACTTCAGAAACACCACATACAAAACACTATAGAACAAGGCCTGACAGCCCTTCAAAGCACAGAGCTCCACGCTTCTCAGTGTTCATGTATAGATTTCTCCCCTCTGGTAATTGCAATCCCCTGAGTTCTTAAGTTGCCTAAATAGGTACTGCAGCACTATGGTAAGGAACTTCCAGTAGTTTTGCTAAGACCAGGTCAGGTCATAAAAAGGCATGCTCCACATAATCAGAGGGTCACTCCACTATAAGTATGCAAATATGATAAACAGAGTACAATCTGAAATGGTGAGTTCCCCAGCTGAATGAACATAAGCAAGAAGAATTATAGAAGTACAGCCACTATTCAAACAGCGAGGGCAGCCAGATGCACTAACAGTGAAGCTGAGGACAAGTCTCCAGTCAGGCAAGGAGACAATTTAACAGCCACACACACTGGCCATTGCCTTCTCGAAAGTCCAATTCATTTCAGTTCATGCCAATATCTATTTGTTCACCTTTGTCAGCAAATTAATCCCAATCTCTTCTTTTGACCTCAAAATACATGTGACAACATAAAATGCTGTAGAAACACACAGAGAACAATTGAAATAGATGCAAAGTTCTTTTGGTAAACAAGAAAGGACACACATCATCATTATCCCATTTCTTATGCTGTGGGATTCACCTTCTTTAAGATGAATCAAGTCATAGGTGAAGCATCTAGTCATACAAAGAGTTACCAGAGAACACAGAAGCCCTGCAATATCTGCCTGTCAAAAGCTCCAGACAGCCCTACAAACTCGAGGTTTCTGATGACAGAACAAAGGCTTCCTCCTCTGCCTGTAGACTGCAACCAGGGGGACAGAATTAAGCCCTGGGAGTAAGCTATGAAGAGCAAAACCTGTTAGGGTAAAGAGACCAAGCTAGGGAAGCCATCTGCTATGGCAGTCCATATAACACATCTGAGCATGTTAAAAAAGCAGTTCATTGTCACTGTAATTCTCCTATCATGACTGAAAGATTGCAACAATTGGGAGAGATTTCCAATGATAGAAAGACAACTGTCACATCCATCTTCAAGAAGGGAAACAAGAACAATTCAGGCAATTATGGGCTAGTCAGCCTCACATCCGCCTCCAGGATTATTACTAAAATAATTTTGGAAGCCATTACCACATGAAGCAGAAAAAGGCTATCAGGAAGAGACAGCACAGACCTGCAAGGGTAAATAGTCCCTTACTGATCTTAATGCCTTTTCAGATTAGATGACACTGTTTTTAAAAAAGAAAGTAACGGATCCTGTGCATCTCAACTTCAGCAGAGCCTTTCCCATAATGTCCTTGTAACTTCATCATGAGATACAGACTAAGTGGACAAAAAGGTGGGTAGAAAATGAATCTGACTGTTGTGCTTGGGGATGGTGATAACTGGTACAAAAAGATTAAAAAAAAAATCACAGATGGGCATCTAAAATGCACTTCTTTTGAGTTACATTGCACTACTATACTGTCACTGCAAACATTGACACAGTGCAAGACTAATGTTAGGCAAAATCTGCTACATGACCCTCTGCAGTGTTTTATGATTCTATTTTGAGTCAATGAAATTACAAGGTTTATTACAAGGAAATATAACAAGTCTGAAACACTTCAGATCACTGATTATACCCTTCACAAGAGACAGATACAACATCTGTCATCCTTCAAAGCCTCTGCAGGATATGCAATTGATTTAGAGACTCCCTACTTTTCTTAGCAACTGAGATGCTTAATGTTCTAAATCTTTCAGTGTTTAAATCTATCTTCTATGCCTAACAAAATATCGCTTTAATTTCTGAGGCACAATCTAATTTATCAGTTAAAAAGAAACATGAACAGCTCTGCAACACACTCTGCCCTAGACAGCAAGGGCTTTCTGCCACCTATGCCCACAAAACATAGGATTCTTTTATACACATCAATATCCTTGACTATAATTGTCCAGGAAATTTTTTGGCTTGCTTGGAAACACCAATGTTATTCAAAATGGCACTTCAGCAACCATTGTCAGAAACAGAATTCAAAAGACACATATGTGTAAGAAATCTGCACAAAGGACTGTTTTATCTTGTTCAACACTGAACAGCCCCCAGAGACAATACTGGTAAAAAAACCCCCATCAAACAAAAAACCAGCAGTAAATATACTTGCTGTACTTAATTTCACATGTAAGTCTCCAGTTAGATCTGAAAAGCACAGGTTACAGAGAAAAACTGACCCATACCAAGGCAAATGTGAGGCTTGACAGAAATGTAAACAATCCGTATCTTCACTCCTCTAGATTGAGGCACATTACAATGTAAAATCTACAGCCTTTTGCTTGGATAAAATACTGCAGACTATTTTCAGATTCTGAGGTCCTCCTGGATACACTGATAGGAATAAAAAACACTTGGCCACAGCATAACTGGCAAATCAAGAAACAGATTCAGACTGCACTGCTCTTCTAGCAGCTGAGATTATCAACGTGAACTTTGGCAATTTTGACTTGTCAGCATTTTACTTGGACCTCTGAAGAGAAAACACATGCTTCATATAACAAATGGAATGTTTTTAAATTAGGACATTTCTGTTTGCAGCCAAGTTTACTGGAGCGACTAGGAATTTTCAGTCTAAAGTTTATCCAGAATAGTCCTTCAAATCACAAGAACAATCATTCATCACCAGCATGTTTCTAGACATTGTGACTCATTGTTGAGGGATTTTCAGAGGATTTGTTACAGTACCATGCCCAATTTCTAAGCTTTTTTCTCTTTTAATCACAAATAATAGTATGACCTGCATCCCTAAAGCTGGAGGCCAGTTCAGTGATTTGGCAAGAAGTACACCAGTTAGGACAGCAAAAGGCAGGTTTTCAGGATTCTAAGATGAGTAAAAAAAATAAAAACAAAAAACCCACCCACAATTTCACTCTTTACCTTAAATGAACAGTTTTAAGTACAGTAACCCATGTCTTGGAGTAGAGTACTGCTCCTTTCTGCAGTCATCAAGATATTAGTGTTGAAGGGTCATTTATCTGCCTCCACATCCAGAAGTTCAAAATTGTCTCTCTGAAGCCACAGCAAGCAGGAAGTCTATCACACTTGTAGCTACATCCACCTGCTCAAACTCAGAAAGCTTCTTCAAGCAGAATTTCCCATGATCCAAAGGTATTTGAAAGAAAAACCAAAACCTCACCCCATTAACAACAGAAGGAACATTCTAATTGGAGTCATATTGAAGGCTGCACTGCAGATACAAGAATATGCAGTACTGACAGCCACCAAAATATCATGCAAGGAATAGTACTTAATAACCAGGAAAGTAGTTTCTAGCATGACACTGACATTCTCTTATGTTACTAGAGAACGTAACCCCCATTCTCCTAGACAGGCTTCTGTGAGAAGGCAACTCAGTTGTCCGTATTTCACATTCAATTCACACACACAGCAAGTTTGCAACAAAACTTGAATCCAGCAAAAAGGCAAGCACAATATGATTTTCATTCTACTGGAGAGAGTCATCAGATGACTGATGTGAGTCATCTTACTGAGTCCTGATGAAATATGGGTTGACACTGACCTTCATTCAGACATTCAGATTTAGAATGCAGTGACCTCAATAGCAGCATAACACTCAAATAACTTTAGAAACTCCACAGTTTTATCTTGGCAGCAATAAACTCTAAAGTTGTATTCTCAACACTCTGCTCTTTGTCTGTAATAACATCATAAAACAAAGTAATTCCTTGTGGCAAATGATCCTAAAAAAATCAAAGTCAACACATAATTCCATTCCCTGTTCATAAGATGACAGTAATTTAAGTCAGTGACAAAATCAGGTAACAGATCAGGCCTTGAATGAACCAGCAGAGGCGGGTTAAGCAATTAAATAATAAAATTCTTATGTTATTCCTGATACTAAAAATAGTGTGTCAAAAATGGCACTAGTACAATTTCATGAGTAACTACATACCTGCTCTCCTTGCCTCGATGCAGGCAACACTCATTTCCTCTTTCAGTTCATGGTTTTCATTGGCTATGGCTTCACCCACTGTAACAAACCTTCCCACTGCCAGGTTAACTGCCTGGCCCACTCGCTGAATTGCCTGCAGAGTCTTGTCTGAACGCTTTGGTTTATCCTTATGATTAATAAGAGTAGTGATCTGTAAACAAGAAGAGTTACTTATTAGAACATTTTAACTTCATCATTAAAGGCAAGTTTTGAACTGAACTCGGTAATAGATTTTTACCATGCTTCAGTAATAAAATTTAGTGTTGATTCATGAGGTATCATTTAACTTCTCAGAGACTAAAAAACAAAAATTGGAGTACAATTAAGGTTGTTCACTTGCTGTGATCTCAGTTTATCTCAAACAAACAGGGATTTTTCATTTTTTCCCTCCCATTTGCAGTATTAAAATAAGCTGCCTTGAGTCTGAACAGCCCTTCACACTAAAGACACAGCCCTTCCCCCATTAAAATATCCATGGTACTCATAACTTAAACATCCTCAATTACATGTGTTTCTCGAATTTAGAAAAAAGTTGCCATTTAGATGCAAGTTATCCCTAAAATAATTTGTGAGGACATTACTAGTCTGAACTCCTGACTTGGCTTTTCTGCCCATGACATCATGCTATATATTCCTTCCCTCTTGGATCACAGGGACCAGAGATCAGCTGCACATTGGCTGCAGGAGACTGAAGATTTTTCCAAAACACAGAACATGAGGAAACAAACCAAGAGACCTTCCCTCTCTCTTTACAACTGAAAAAGTCAATACTTCCTAGAGCACTTTGCACACCCCAGGAGAGAGGGAGAAAAAAAGAACAGTGCTGCCCTATGGAAGAACTGCTATGAGAACAGAAGAATATTCCATCCTGGTACAAAACAGCAATACAGAAATGCTTAGTCTGTCCACTGCCTTCTTACATATGCCCTATTTTTCCAACTTGTACGTATGCCACAAGGTCTAAAGGAGGGACACTTGCTGTAATTCATACGACAAATCTGACCTTCTAAGAGTCCCCCAGATCACCAACTTCAACCCAAAACCTGTAAGCCCCAGATGCCTTTCCAGTGAAAAGATCTTCTTTCAATGAAAACAGTCCTATTACTTTTATTTACTCTTATTACTATTATTTACTGAGAAAATATCTGAACAGCTTTCCTAAATTCTTGCATTGTAGATGCTTCAGGTATACTGAATTAACTAAGACCTGACAGCAGCTAATCTAACAATCCCAGCAGATGAATTGTTGACTAGGCATGGTCAGCAAGCCTACTGAGAGCATTAGTCCAAATGTTGAGGAAAACCGATTTGATAGAGGGTCCCAACTTTGTTTCCTCAACTGCTTTTTAAGCAAACAGCAACCCAGTGCTGGGCTAATATTACACTCACACAGTCACTGACTTCTCAGAAGTATATATAAAATAACACTGGCCTAAGACAAACTGCAAGTTTACATACCGTCTGCGGTTTACCACCCACAGCATTTTACACCAGTAAAAGTTTAAACATGTTCTGCATCACCCTGAAAAAAAAGCATATGCAAATCACACTACAGAGTTAAAGGAATCCCACTGTCTCTTACAAATCATCAAGGGCATTTATTTTAATTCTTATTTACTGCAGAGGTATGCAAATGATAAAAATCATTCAGATGTCACAGCTTAAACTTCTTTATTAAAATCTTACAAAACACTTTCAGAAACACGTGTCTTTAACATTTCTACCATTTCTTTAGCACTCTCTTCAGAGAGCATCATCAGTTTTGCAGAAAAAACCCAAACCTATAACCCCCTACATTCCCTTTCTTGCCATAAGGTTAAGCAAGAATCAGCAGCTGTTTTGACAGGTCCACCGCCTATGTCATATTAACCTCATGAAATTCAGCAAGGCCAAATGCATTGTCCTGCACTGGGCCCAGGACAATCCCTAGTATCAATGCAGGCTGGAGGATGAATGGATTGAGAATAGCCCAAGAGAAAACAACTTGGGGTGCCAGTGTACTCAAAACTGGATGTGAGCTGACAACACATGCTCCCAGCCCAAGAGCCAACTGCAATCTGGGCAGTGCGTGGCCAGCAGGCGAGGGAGGCAATGCTCCCTCTCAACTCCACTCTGCTGAGACCCCACCTGGAGTGCTGCATCCAGCCCTGAGGCCCCCAACATATGGACATGGACCTGCTGAAGTGAGCCCAGAAGGGGTCAAAGATGGCCAGAGCAATGGAGTAACTCCTCTATGAAGAAAGGCTGAGACAGTCTGGAGAAGAGAAGGGTCCAGGGAGACCTTATAGAAGCCTTTTAATATACAATGGTGGCTTAGAATGATGAAGAAAGGCCTTTTTACTAAAGCATGTAGTGACAGTAGAGGTCAATGATTTTATACTAAAAGAGGGTAGGTTTAGATTGTACTTACAGAGATTTTTTACCACAAAAGCTGTGAGGCACTGAAACAGGTCCCCCAGCTTGTGGATGCCCCATCACTGTATGAGTTCAAGGCCAGGTGCTCGTACCCATGGCTGGGGGGTGAAACTAGATAGTCTTGAAAGGTTCCTTTAAACCCAAACCATTCTGTGATTCTATGACCTACTCTCGACACTCACTGGAGTAGCTTGTATACGCAGATTAAACTCAAGCTTGGATGCCCATGGTTATACACAACAGCTGAGGCTTTGCACATACCTGCTGGAAAAATGAACTCTTAGCTGATAGTATAATTTCTTCTCAGGCTGGGTAACTTAGGGCCAGTATAGTAACTATCTTAACAATGGCCTGGAGGGAAATTCGTTGAGCTTCCTCATCTGGTTTTTTTCAGAGAAGTCAAAACCTGTACGGTTTCCAGTTAAAAACAACCATTGTGCAAAAACTAAAACAGAAGTTTGTTAAGAAGTTTGAAACATATCACAAGAAACAGCTTCATGTAACACCTATTTCAGGTGTGATCAACAAACATTATGTAGCAAATGCAGTCTGTACTGATATTAGATTTGCATAGGATGGCTGCTATCAAAAAGTAACAAACAGCCCTTAAACAGGAGTAGGTAGGTCATGATGAAAGAAAGAGACAGAGAAAGATGTAAAACACAGATCAGCTAAAGGAAAAAGGGCTGGGTTTAGTTCTATAAACATGAGTTAGACAGAAACCAAATGTAAAATGCTTAATGTGAACGGAATGAGGAAAGCTGCTCAGACACAGATGGGCTCCTCATAACCTGCCACCTGCAGAAAACACTGCTGTGCAAACAAGGAGAAAGTGTAACTCTGAGAAATCGCTTTCTCTTTCTATCATGAAGTGTGAAGAGTGACAGGTGGAGTTCTAGCTATGTCCTCCATTTCAAGTAAAGTTTTGAAAAAGCAGAGGTAATAGCAACTGCAGTTTCAGATTCAAGACTTAATCAAGCTTCTCATTAACAATCAATTATAAAAGCTAACAAAAGAGATCTTAACTGAGCAAGGGGAGGAATTTCACTAGTACATTAAGTGACAAACTGAAGGAAACTGTGATGCTAATAAGCAGTACAAAGATTATTTAACCAGTTCAGACCATACTAACAAAAACAATCCCTAAGCAGTACAACTGGAGGGCTGTTGAGGAGAGGCACACAATACTAATTGCCTCAGGACACAAATTCAGCAATGAGCATTAAAAAAGCCAAGAAGCTAGGCTTCTGCCATGAAGAATAAGCAAAGTTTTGCTCCTGACTTTTAAACATTTAAACCAAAGATAAATTAGACAAGTCCAATGGAAGAAAGACCCACAAGAAACCTAGCAAGGAACTTTCTCCTCCAAAGAAACCCTAAGAACCTATAGAAAACCTGAACTAGTAAAATATGCAACATTTAGGATATTTGAGATTACAAGGATTTGCTTTTCCCCAGACCCATCCAGTTGCAACTGTTACTGTTGTGTTTCTTTCCGCTTTTCAAAATGAAGGCAACCACTTCGAGTACAAGAACATTATCTAAGCATTCCTTTAAATTAGCACCACGAAATATTTAATCTGTTGTATTCTGACCATGTATTATCCAGTCACCAGCATCTGTGGTGTTTGGGCAGGAGTTAACAGCTGAAAAGATTACCTGCAAGTCTCTTTGAACAAGAGTAATACGTTACATGCTGTTTACTTAAGGATTTACTGATCAGGTCCTAGAAAGGAAACATTTCTTTTGATGGTACTCACCCTCTGTTTAATGTGAGCTCTTACACTATTGCCACGGAATGCTTATCTGAGATTTGAGACAATCAGTTTAAGGAGTGTGCAGCCTGAAGAAATTGCCAGTCACAATCTTCTGTCACTTGTTACTAGATGCCACAGAATGGCTTCTTCGCCAGTACTTTACCAAAACTAACACATATACACATAATGTACCACGATGTACTTCATATTTAAGGAAACAAGCACAGTTGTGGCAGTTTTGGAGCAGCTGTTTTCAGATCTCTTTGAGGGCCTTCAGATACTGATATTAAAGTTGTTATATGCTTCATGCACAGGAAGCATCATGACAGCACACTTAGCTAAAAATATTCTAATGTCTATTTATTGTCAGTGTAATTAAGTCTTGCATGACAGAATTAAGTGATACTTAAGAGACTGGGTTTCAGGAAGTATTTATAGACATCTATAAATAAAACCAGAGGAAATGTAGCTATTTCACAGCTACTGCTACAAACACAAGATTTAAACTTGGTATTGGAAGATACTCTATCCATCTCCCTCCCCGCCAAAGAGCCCACATTGTACATAGGATGATTTAGACTCTAAAGACCAGTATTTTTTTAATACCTCTTATGTGGTGGGTTGACCCTGTGTGGCTGCCAGGTGCTCTCCAAAGCTGCTCTATCACTCCCCTCCTCAGCTGGACAAGGGAAAGAAAATACAACGAAAGGCTTGTGGGCTGAGATAAGGACAGGAAGAGATCACTCACCAGTTACCCTCACAGGCAAAAAACAGCCTCCACTTGGGGATATTAATTGAATTTATTATCAATCAAATCAGAACAGGATAATGAGAAGTAAAAAAAAAAAATCTTAAAAACACCTTCCCCCCACTTCTCCCTCCTTCCTTAACAAGGCTTCATTCCCAGTTCTCCATTCATTTCCCTCAGCAGTGCAGGGAGATGGAGACTGTGGTTGTGGTCAGTTCATCGAATGCTGGTTTTGTTGCCACTTCCTCCTTAGGAAGAGGTCTCCTTCCCCTGCTCCAGCATGGGGTCTTTCCCACAGGAGACAGTCCCCTATGAACTTAGCTCTAACATGAGTCCTTCCCACAGGCTACAGTTCTTCATGAACTGCTCCAGCATGGATCCCTCCCACTGGATGCAGTCCTCCAGGAACAGACTGCTCCAGCATAGGTGCCCTGTGGTGTCACAAGTCATGCCAGTGAACCTGCTCCTTTCTCCATGGGGCCACAGGTGCCACCAGGAGCTCCAGCACAGGCTTCCCATGGTGTCACATCCCCCTTTGGGCACCCACCTGCTCCAGCATGGGCTCCTCCACAGGCTGTAGGTGGATCTCTGCTCCACTGTGGTCCTCCACAGGCAGCAGAGGGACAGCCTTGCCCCAGGATGGTTTGCACCATGCGCTGCAGGGCAATCTCTGCTCTGACATCTGGAGCACCTCCACCCCCAACTTCTTTGCTAACCCTGGTGTCTGCAGAGCTGTTTGTCTCACACATTCTCATTCCTCTCTTACCTGGCCGCAATCACTTCTTCACAGTACTTTTCCCCCTTCTTAAATATGTTATCACAGAGATGCTACTACCGTTGCTGATGGGCTTGGCTTCAGCCAATGGCAGGTCCATCTTGGAGCCAGCTGGCATTGTCTCTGTCAGACACAGAGGAAGCTTCTGGCAGCTCCTCAGAGAAACCATCCCTGTAGCATCCCCTGTCACCAAAGCCTTACCACAAAACCCCAACAGAGTCATATTAAACAGCTTTCCTGCTAGAAAAAATTCAAGACGTTATCTCTGTGCAATGAGGATTAACAGCCCCGGGGTAACAGCTCCTTTTCCATTTTGCGTATTTTTTGCTTTCTATCTTCCATCAGCTTCATAATGGTAGAAAATTCCTTACTGAAAAAAAAATGTAATACCACGAATGGAAAGCCTTTGCTATGAAAATGCAATAGCACTACATGCTTGGGAAGAATCACAGAATCAGTTAGGTTGGAAAAGATCTCTGAGATCATTGAGTCCAATCTGTGACCGAACACCACCATGTCAACTAGACCACAACACTGAGTGCTACATCCAGTCTTTCCTTAAACACCTTCAGGGATGGCTCCGTGAGGAGCCCATTCCAGTATCAAATCCCCCTTTCTGTGAAGAAATTCTTCCTAATGTCCAACCTAAACCTCTCCTGGCACAGCTTAGGACTATGTCATGTCATCCTCTCACTACTGACCTGGGAGAAGAGGCCAACTCTCACCTTTCTACAACCTCCTTTCAGGTAGCTTCTGCAATGGAGAAGTGTTGTAAGGCAAATTTGGTTGCATTTGACAGGACATGTAAAAATCTTGGTCAAAAACGCCTTTCCCAGACAGCTTACACTCTCATTAGTTCATCTTGAATTTGGAGGCGGAGGTAAACTTCTCTTATTAAATTTTAGGTACTGTCCCTGATTAGATCTTGTGTACTACTTGAGGACAACCAGGTCTTCAGACTCATTTAGCCAGAGAGCAGCACGTTGTTCCAACACCCACACCTGCTACAGAATACAGCCACGCATGCAGGAAAGCAAAGAGGCAGCAGCTGGCATTTGATATCCTGTCCATAAGGGCTACAAGCAGAACTGTCACATGGACTTCTCCTCACGAGATGAGCCTCAGGGATCTTGAGAAGTGAACAAGGACAACCAGCTTACCTGTCCTAGAAATCGAAAGACTGTTAAGATTAGATGCCTGTCCAGGCATTAATGGAAATCTTAAGCATTTTCTACTATTTCAAGCACTAAAATATGTTTCAGAAATGGAATGCCTTATGCCCATACTCATTTAATTTTGTAGGAAAATTGCACAAATAAACTTTGCAGAAACTCAGTTTTGAAAGTTTTTGAAGGATGGAAAAGATTGAACAAAATAGAATTCAACTGCATTAACTACTAATGCACTAGTTAAATGTAAGGACCCATATTCTCTTTATCCTGAAAACGTTATTTGAGACAACTGCTCCTGCTTTATGGACAACTGAAATTGATCAGTTTCTTCCATGTGTTATTATTCAAAGGGGCAACCAATCCCTTCTTGCACTGCTCAACACATCATTCAGGACCTTGAGTCAACAAGTAAAAAAACAAGTGGTGCGATCCAGCTACCCCCTATTTGTGTGCTCTCCTTATAGTGTCTATGCACTGGTGTCTAAAAGGGCAGTACAAATATGCTGCATGTCCAAGACTCTTGAGTACTGTTAGAATTGTGGCATTGACACCTCTGCAGTTGTACCTTTACCTGAAGGCTTTTTAGAAGTACCTTCTAGTTTGTTTTATGCATATCTTTCATAAAAGCCTTCAAGGAAGCAAATTAAATAAACAGCTTTAACAACCTGTAAGCTGGTTCACTTATCTGCGGGCAAATGCTAACATACTTACTGGAGCCTCAGGCTATTTTTCACATGCAGTGCCTACCAAGCTGGTAAGCCACCTCTGAAAAGGTGAAGGAATAACCCAGGACCTGCAGTGAAAAGTAGAAGCTGTCAAGCAGCACAACAGCCCCATCGAATCAGATCTGGTATCTGGTATCCCTAACCTAGCATTTTAAATCTGATAGCACCCAACACACTTGCCTAGGAACGACTGTGAGAATAAAACAAGCAAATGTGACACTAGCCATGTTGCAGAAGTAACCAGATTTTTTGGTTAACTGCAAATTGTACATTTAATTTTAAAACACTGCAACACTTAATTGTGCACTTCTCACAAGCACAATAGCTTCAACAAATGGAAATATTATCTGGAGGGGTGGAAACAGTCCTCTTCAGTTCTTTCAGATCTATACTTCAAAACCCATGCTTTGTAAAGTTCACCAGGAAAGACAAGAGTACACAACTTCAAATCCAAATACACACCTCAGACTATCAGTATCACCACTATGTACTTGTTAGACATTCTTGGAATTCTTAGAAGATCAAAAGAGAGGATTCAACTCAGAGCAAGACTGTACATAGCAGTGAATACCCTTTCTTTGTGCTAAATGCATTCTTAGAAAACCAAGAGCCTTTTAAATTTCAATACCCAAACCAAACACCACTGAGAAAATGATTATTCAAAATGTGATACAGATGAACTTGTTCAAATGAGGTCTAGTACTCTGATGACACCAATTTATTTCCTCCAGTGTGGGTTCTTCTGGGTCTGGGGATTTGTGTGATTTTTTTTTCTCCCTGTGTATGTGTGTGTGTTATTGGATTGCAGTTTCGTTTGTTTATTTGTTTAGTTTGTTTGGGTTTGGGGGTGTGGGTTTTTTGCCAAAGCAGTGGAAACTAGAAACTTAAGGATTTTTTTTCCAGGGGGATTACATTATTTCCAATTCTTTCTTTTTGCCAGTTTTTGTGAAAAAGAACTTTGAAGAAACAAAAAACAAGCACAAAAAAAAAAACCAACAAAAAAGAGGAGAAATGTGTTCCCTTTTTAATGTTCACTTTTCACAGACTCCTGAAAATCAGGGATCCCCACTGATCTGCAGAAGTGAAGCAGAAAAGCACACAAAAATTGACCTGCACTGCAGCTACCCTCCCCTCTTTCTTTCCCATACATGGAAGAGAAGAGGGTAAGGATTGCTGGAAAATGCTCAGTGAGACTTGACCACTGATCAAAGCTACCTTATTTACTCTTATTGCCACATGCCTTACAAGTCATAGAACTACTGCCCTATCTTCTCCCCACAAAAAGGTACCTTCAGAATGTCTGCAGAAATGAGTGACCACGATAAAGATCTTAATCTTCAGACAGTTCAAGTTCACGCTTTCTTCTTTTTTTAATAGAGATGTATGGATTTTCACAGACTGAAATTTGTACCAAAATTTGCACTTTTGAGCAACTTGACATGAGCTGGCAAAAAGTTTTTTAAACTGAAAGTACAATTTAACCTTCTAACATTATACGACACATGCATCAAGAGGTACCCTGAATATCAGAACTACCATAAAATGCACGCAGAAGAAAAAGTGGCTAACTCAGCTCCTGTCTTGAAGTTTGCTCAAATGTGCAACTACCTCACTAGAGCTAAATAACCAATTAACTGGGCTCTGAGCCATACATTCCAGTACGTTCTCCTCCATTCCTGTTGCCGTCCAGTTCACTAACTTCCTACCCAAATGGGTAGATTTCATAAACAAAGCTATTACCCTTTTTCATTCTGCACCTAGAAATCCGGGGCATGATCAAGCCTAAGAAAACCCAACTCAGAGAGAAGTTCATTGTTTAAAGTGTACTTTCAAATGTGGTCAAAACAGATGCAGACATGTTTTCAGCACCAGAGAGGTGCAAGCCTCAGAAATAACTTAACTAACATGATCAAGTAACCTCAAAACCAGGGACAGACAAATTTTAATTGTGGTTTTCCCCCTAACCTGCCTTTGTTAATGTACCTAACCTTCTATTGCTTGTGCAAACAATACCCAAGGCAGCTCGGAGCTGCTTATTCAAAGAAAGACCACTGTTGAGGAACTAAAAATTCATTGTAATGAAGGACATAGCAGGGACAACACATTGATGCCACATGCAATTAAGAATGCTTTTTATTCAAAACTGTATTGGCTCTTGAAGACACAAAAAAGTTGCTTGTTAGTCCCACAAACAGGCAACCACCTCCCTGGCATGAACACCAGCCGTTCAATCCGTCTTGCACTGAAAGTTGCCAGCAGGAGGGTTCCTACAGCCTTTTTCAGAGAAGGCTTCCTTAGAAGCATTTTGGCAAACCGCTTCAATTCAGAGCAACACCTGGTATCCCACTTTGAAAAGCGCATACTTGCCCTAGAGATTAATGGAGAAGTACAGTGTGCTATGGAAAAGGCTATGCAAATCCAACTACTATCCACCTACAGGAATGCAAAACAAAACCTTCATATAATGCAGGAACTATTATCTTACTTCTATTAAAGTGCCTGCATGCTCTTTTGATTGCTTCCTTAAAGAGCTCAAGGGCAACAAAACCTCATTCAGTTGGAAAATTCAAGAACACTTAAATGTAATATGGAGATACAATACAAAATATGTGATAACTAAAAGGGAAGGCTCCATACATGGTCTAACTCCTGCATGTTAAGCACTTGCAACATTGGACAATATTACCCTCCTACTTCTACACAATTTTAACACCTGTGAATAAACAAACAAAAATACCATCACAAACCCCATGTTTACAAGATTATCTTACTACAGAACAATTTTGCTTCATTATTTGAAAATACAGGATTTGTGTGGTTCTAAAACACTTCTGCTTAAGACAAACATGTTTCTCTAACACAAAAGAAACAGCATATTCTTTTTTATTTTTCCACATACATCCGAAAGAACTTTAGGATTTGCTCACACATTGTTTGTAACATGTGTTTAGGAGTTATCTTGCCATCGAGAATTCATCTTATGCATAAAACCAAAAAATAATCCCATTCAGTATCTAAAGTAGATTAATTAGTACTAAGTTGGTACAAGAGTCTATATCACTGTTTATTTACCCCATTAGCTTTAAACAAGGCTATTAATGGAATGCAATACAACTGAATGAGTAAAGTATAGAATTTAAGGTTCTATCCAGCAAGGGTTATACTTTGTCAATGAATTAAGAAACATAAAATAAATGCACGCAGAAACCCATAGGCTCATAGTACCACAGAACAGTTTTACTAAACTATAATCAGAGTTGTTTGCAATCATTAATTCATAAATCAGCCTTTGGGGATTTCCCTGCCTAATCTGTCTAAAACCATCTGTTAACAATGTTGAATAGCAAGAAAGCTGCTCTAATTCTTCTTGTGCAGGATCACAGAGAGTCAGTTTTGATTTAATACTCATTCTAATGGAGAACTACAAAAAATTTGTTTAATCTGTAGAAAAGTCATTAATCAGATCTCAAAAATATGAAAGATACCATAGAAAAAGAACAACTGATTTTCAGCTATGTCAGTAAAAATCATCTTCCTTCACCTACTTGAAATGTTAGTCTGACTCATTTATCACATAAAAGACTAAGGCATAGAACATCATAAAGCAGTAGTCAAGCTTAACTCAAAGCCAATTTCACTATCCAAGAGTTCACAGAAAAAGAAGCCTGAAACCACAGCTATTTCACGATAGTGCTGTTGCTCTTGTGATAAAATGTTCAAGCGTCATTTTCCTTGTAAAACAGAGTATCATTAGTGATAGTAACATCATTAATTACTAATGTAACAAAATAATTTGATTTTTCTCTTTGGCCTATTCTAAGGTACTTCTGGCCTCCACAGCATACCTTAAAAACTACAAATGTAAATGATTGTCTATTTCTCTTTTACTGTTTCTTAACGACCTCGCTTCAATGACTAAAGGCTGTCAATTAAAAACTAGTCTCAGTAAAAGGAAACCTGCAACCACATCAGCCAAGAAATACAATTGGTACTTCGACTGACATAATCACTTTTTCTACATCCAGAGGACAACCTCCTAAGATTAACTTTTCTGCATAAATCCAAGAGAAAGAATCAGCCTCCTTTAGGGGCACAGAGCACCAACTGTAGGCTGAGTAACAGCTGAGCTGCCGCCAGAAAAAGTGTTTGTATGGAGTGGAAGATGCTTAACACAACCCAGAGGCTCACAACTTAATCCACAATACCTATGAAACCACGTGGAAAGGGGCAGTGAGTTAGTGACTAATGGAAAGTAACGAGGTGCACTGTGTACCCAAGCAGCACACCATATGCTCCAGACTCACAGCACCCACGGCAAAGCTTCTCTGCAGTACAGGATGTGAACTAAGAAGAGTTTAGCAGGGGGTTTGCTTCTCTCTGTACAAGTTACAATGCAAGACTCTATGCCACAATTCATAATTTTATTACTCAGGAGTGTCCTAAGTTTCAAGTTTGAACTGAGTACCAAATTAATTCGCAACCGAGAAAATTCTGGAAAGCGGGGGAAACAGCTTCTCCAAGCTTGCAAGCTACCAGGATTTTTAAAGTAATGAAAAGCAAAGACTACGTCTCAAGAATCATTTTAAAAGCACTGCACTCAGATCCTCTTTTTTTCCCCCCCCTCAGATGCACTGGGAAAAGCAATGACTTTAAGACAAATATGGATCACCGTTCTTTGTCTAAAAAAGGATTTTCTCATCTTCCAAAAAGAGCCATAAGGGGCAATGCACAAGCCCTGGCATCATATTGGAGCAGCAAAAGCCAGTAATGTAAGAATCCTTTAGCACCTTAGCCATATGAAAGGGAAAGACCTAGAGTTACCAAAAAAATGCCCAGTGAAACAAGGCAGCCAAGGGACTTGCTGGAAAAAATCTGTCAGTGCATCTGCTGCATGGGAAATGCAAATAAGTTGAAATGGATCTCAGCTTGGATTGAATGCTGAAGTTCAGGAAGGGAATGAGACTATGCATATTCCTTAATTCTTTGATTTTATTAATGTTGTCCAGAGAATGTATGAGATGCTTCAATGTAGACTCTAAATGAGAAAGAGAACACATTTGATTCACAAGTTCAAAAGTAGATATGTAATAAGCATGTACTGCAATACAATAATACCATGGCTACAGACATTCAAACATCAGCTTAAATACAAGACTGATGGGTGATGCGAGTTAAAATAGATAGGGAAAACATGGTGGGTTTCTCCTCCCACTTTTGTAGGCTTCCAAGAACAAAAAGGTAGTGATACCAAGTTAGAAGTCTAACAGTGCTATTAACATAGGACTCTCTGCTTTAAAGCTGTAGCAAAAAAACCCCAAACATTAAGACAAATCCAGGACCATATTATTCTGAGATTACCAATTTTGCTCCCTCACTACAAAGCTGCTTTTCAGCAGGTTAGCCCTCAGCCTGTACTGGTACATGAGGTTATTCCTCCACAGGTGCAGGACCCTGCATTTGCCTTTGTCAAATTTCGGATAGTTCTTCTCTGCCCATCTCTCCAACCTGTCGAGGTCCTTCTGAAGGGCTGCACAGCACTCCAGGGTACTGGCCACTCCTCCTAGCTGTGTGTCTTCAGCGAACTTGCTGAGGAGGCAGCTGCCACTCCACCCAAGTCGCTGATGAATAAGTTAAACAGTCGGCCCAGCATTGAACCCCAGGGGACACCCCTAGTGACAGGCCTCCAACTAGACCCTGTGCCACTGATTAAGACCCTCTGGGATCTGCCTTTCAGCCAGTTCTCAATCCATCCCACTGTCCACTCATCCCAGTCCACACTTCCTGAGTTTGCCTATATGGATGTTGAGAGACGGTGTCAAAAGCCCTGCCGAAGTCAAGACAGACAATATCCACTGCTCTCCTCTCATCCATCCAGGTAGTTGTTTCATCACAGAAGGCAATCAGGTTGGTCAAGTGTGATTCACCTTTAGTGAACCCCTACTCATGATCCACGTGGGCAGTAATGGCCTCCAGAATGAGATGCTCCATCACCTTCCCAGGGACTGAGGTGAGGCTGACAGGCCAGTAGTTCCCTAGGTCCACCCTTCTTGCCCTTTTGAGGACTGGGGTGACATTTGATTCCTTCTAGTCTTCAGGCACCTCTCCTAATCACCATGACTTTTCAAAGATGATTATGAGTGGCCTCACTATGGTGTCCACCAGCACTCTCAGCACTCGTGGATGGACTTACAGATGTCAAGCTTGCCTAGGTGTTCTCTAACCCAATCCTCCTAGACCAATGGAAAGTCTTCATTCCTTCCAACATTCCTTTACCCTGGTCTCCTAACTCAGAGATTCCTCAGGGTTGGTTTTGTCAGTGAAGATTGATGCAAACAAGGTGTTCAGTAACTTTGTCTTCTCTGTGTCCTGTTAGCAGGGTCCTCCCTCCAGCTAGCAAGAGGCCCACATTATTTGTAGTTTTCCTTTTGTTATATTGATGTATTTGCAGAAGCCATTAGAGGACTTCCAAGCCAATGAATCTGCAAAACAGTTTCCCCAAAGACACTGCTAGCCTACAGACTACATTCAGAGACCAGTGTCATGGAACAGTAGCATACTGAACTCCATGTCTACAGTTTTACTTTTCTTAAATCTCTCTCCTAGACAGCACATGCTTTTTCAGTGCCACAGAGAATAATATCAGGTTCACTAGAGATACAGTAAAGTACCAGCTATTACAGTCCATTTCTTCAGGAGTTATAACCCTGAAGTACTCAGTTACTTCCTTACCACAGTTTTGCCCTCTTCCTTGGACAGAAAATAAGAACAGAGCAGTGCAGCTATTCCTAATTGTGCTCAATTACAAAAGAAAGTGAAATGATCCCTGCTCCAGAATGTACTTCAAGAATCTCTGGAATCAAAGTGACTGCAGAACAGGCTACAAAAATGTTAGATAAAATGAAGAACAACTTGCCAACATTAGATGTGATTCACTAAGATTTCAAGGGGCTAAAAGATACAATGGATTATATCAACTTTCTCATGCAATCTCTCCCACTTGACAGTTGAGGTATGAAGGTTGCCTGACACTTGTATGTGGCAAATCAATACAAAAAACTAGGAAAAAATAGTGGACACCTGAATAAATGTGACATATTGACAAAGACTCAACACAGTGTTTGTTAAAGGAATTCCTGCCTCACAAAACAACCAGATTTCTCTGCAGACATCACCAATCACATGGGTAAGAAGGCACTCCGCTGAAAGAAAACTAGGAAACAGAAGTCCATACATTTCAAAGAACACTAAGCAACTATCTGAAGGAAATAGATGAAGCCCTTTTGTATTTAACTTATGAAGAGACAGAATGATGAGATGATGAAGGATAGCAGGAAGTACCTGACTTACTTTGATAGAGCAAGATGAGCAATGGAGTTACATAGGAACCTGCACTGCGACATAATTACACAATCATAAAACAGGGAGGAGAGATAAGCAAACATCCTGTCAGATCATCTTTCCAGCCTGTCCCTCTGTCTAGCAGCTCTGTTCACCACAGTGTCAGACACTCACCAACTCACTGTAGGGGAGTTCACATGCCTATTGAACATGCTGGCCCATCACAGAATCACAGTCTATTCTGAGCTGGAAGGGACCCATAAGGATCATCAAGTCCAACTCTCAAGCCAATGGCCCACACAGAGGATTGAATCCATGACCTTGGCATTATTACAACCAAGTTTTAACCAACAGAGCTAATCTCAGGGTCACCACAATATTCAGGTCATTAATATAGATGTTAACCAGTACTGGTCCCCATATCAGTGCCTGATAATTGGCCAGAAAAAAAACCAGAGAAAAGGTCACAGATTATATACAGACCTCTACCTTGATACACAACAGCTATTCTAAAGTCATACTTTTAGTCTAAAAATTGCATCAGTGAGCTTTTCACATAAGCAGGAAAACATCAGCTGTTGATTCTCCTTTGGGCTCTAATATTTAACTCCAGAAACTTCTGGAAAAACAGAATACTGACAGAACATTATGTAATGCTATATAACATTTACAGAAATGGGAATTATTTTAGCTAGCTTTGCAGAAAGCAAGGAAACAACACCATAGTAAAGAACAGGTTTGTTTTATCCACCTCAAGGCATGTAGCACTCTTAACTTATGTAGAATCTAAGACGGATAACAACAGAATTCAGAAGCATTGGTATCATGGGCTTTTTGTAGTTAAAATAAAGAAAAGCTTAAAAGCCATATTTTTGACTATATAGGTCAAGTCAATGCCAAAACTTTTCACACGATGTCCTATACCAAGAAAACTGAAAAACATGTTCAGTAACATATGGGCACACAATCATTCTCCAAAGTGCCTATGACAAAATGAGCTTTCTGAAGGTTGGGCAGCTGGTTGTGATCACACTGGTCTCCATCCCAGATGGTGAAGGACAGTTCACCTTCAGCTGTGAAAACTGACTTTGTTCTTTCAAGAATATAAAAGCATAGAATTATTTGGGGCAGAAGGGACCTTAAACGTCATCTAGTTCCACCCAGATTCTGCCATGGGCAGGGACACCCATGCTAGACCAGGTTGCTCAGAGACCCATCCAACCTGGCCTTGAACACTTGGGGGATGGCATATCCACAGCTTCTCTGGACAACCTGTTCCAGTGTCTCACCACCCTCATAGTGAAGAATTTCTTCCTAACATCTAATCTAAACATATCTTCTTTCATCTTAAAGCCATTCCCCCATGTACTATCACTACATGCCTTTGTAAAAGTCCTTCTCTGGCTTTCTTGTAGGTCCTTTTTACGTACTAGAAGGCTGCTACAAGTCCTTCCAGAGCCTTCTCTTCCCCAGGCAGATCAGGTCAAAGTTCTTCTCTTTTTCCCAAGTACTTGATTGTGAGGGTTGGAAAAAACCTATTCTGCAGTTACTCAGAATGGTTCCTTAGAAAAGATGTAGACAAACTGCTACAGCTGTGAAGGTATCCGACTGCTGCTGGACTAGCAAACAGGTGCGTTAAGTGGCAGCTGCAGAAGTCACTGGTGGAACCACATCCTGTAAAGTGCTTTTTCCCTGTCTTTGCCTTTCCTCAACTGTTCAAATGACTTATTATGAGTCAGCACTGACCACTTCAAACACCCTTCCTGACTTGTGTTGCCAAACACTTTCCATAAAAAAACCAAAACAAAACAAGATAATTCAATGGGGAATGGGTAGCAGCAATGAAGGAGATGTCTAGAGTTTTAAAGGATGCTATACTATTTATGCACGAAACAATGAACTAAAGACACCTATCCAGGAGAAGAAAATTCTTTTATTTTAAATAAAATTGTTGTGTTTGACCCTATAAGCCACATTTTCTGAACTGCATGTCACATGCATTGTAAAATACTGCACGTATTCTTTTCACAGTATTGCTACGTAGACAGTGAAAAAGAAGTATTAGCAAATATGCTTAATGCTGCAGCTTAAATGTGTCATCTTTTGTCATTTGTGGCACTCTCAGAAATGGGCCACATCACAGTCTGAACAGACTCTGAGGATAACTTCTGGTGACAAAACAGGAATCTTACACCACTGCTGATGGCAAATATACTCTGTTAAGACACTGTAGGAAAAAAAAACAAGTTGCAAAGTGCAATTAAAAAAAATCAAACAAAAACAATCCTCACATTAGCTGAGTAAGAACAAGCAGTCAAACACATGTTTACAATATTACAATCAGGACAATGTACTGTACAGTACATGAATTTAAGTAAGAATCAATGCAGCTTTTTTTTCTTAACGAAAAGATTTAGCTCCACATGAGAGACTGAAAGTGAGTTTGACAGGACACCTTTTGTTTCCTCTTTGCTTAAAGTAAATAGTGAAAAGCACTAGCAACATTCTGACTATTTTTTTCAGTAGTATACATGGCACTTCTCAGCTTTTAACAAAAGGGTAAACCGGGAAGTTAACTTCACAGCAAGAACAAAGCCCTTTGCAAGTGTATCTCCACAAGATGAAAAACAAAATCCTAAAGGTTATTGCCATACAGAACTTAACAGAATCTAAAAACAAATTCTGAGACTAAGCGCTCTATAAACATCACTTTGCATAAATTCTCAAACAAAGCCAGCCAGTGAGATCTCTTCTGTACAATCTACCTGAAATGGTACAGACAGAACTGATAAACCACTACAGTAAGTGGGGCATTTCACCAGGCAAGCGTAGGGACCTACTGCTGACACCATCAGCAACTTCAGCCTGAATCTGAACAGAGCTCAGTGCTCACGCTTCAAGGGAACAAGCTTGTGTGGAGTGCTTTACCAGCAAAACAGTAAGCTCTGAGTGTTCACAAATGCTCAGGCACCGTACACTGTATACAGGGGAAGTGAAAGCCACTTAGCCCTTCTGGAAGATGCTGCCACAGGTTTTGTGGTCAATGAAAAATTACACATGACATATTACACGTGCATCAAAACCACAGAGAAGTAAGATCATTGCTATTAAAGAGTAATCCAGAGAAATGGGAACGTGCACATCTTCACTTAAATCTGTTAAAAGTTAGAATTTAACAAATGCAACTAAATTCAGCTTTTGAAACTAGATGAGTTTCTGGTTGCTCTTAAGCTTCCTAAAAGAGGTCTCCATATTCTATCTCAGTTGTTTCAGGACTAGGAAATTCATTTAACTTTACTTTGCCTTGGAACAAGTGGTTCCATCCCTCTGACGAGCTTTGCTGAACTGACTGTGATTTCTCCAAACAGAAAAATAAATATACTTTACCATGGCAAGTACAGAAACACAATTACCCATCACAAATGCTTCTTGCAGCCCAGCTGTACCAATGCAAAACAAGGCTTACCACAGTTTGTTTCCAGATGGGCTATGATGGTATATAAACAACTCGACCTCACCAGGACTGGTTATTTTTGTATAGCTGTTACATGTTGCTTAAAGGTTTTGTACAGAGAAGTTTTTACTTTCTAACTTCAATGATCAGTGCTCAAAGCACAAAAACACTATACAGCAAACACTACTTTGTTTTCATGTTATTTTTCAAGAAAAAAATTTAGGGGCTGTGTCAAACGCCAATTTTGCAACTAAATGTCTAAAAAATCCCAACAAAAAAAATCCACCAACGCCGAAGCAGTTGGCATGTAATTACTTAGCAGACCATTGGAAAGTCCGATTTTCATTCTTTTAAGGTCGTTTAGGACTGTGCGGGACACGTTAAAAGGTCATCCGGACACACTGCCTATTACTGAACTTCACAAAAATCGGACACTACCCTGGGTTGTGGCAAGAGCTCCAATCAATGCAACGTTCGAGGCAGACCGCGAAAACACAAAGCTCCGCCAAAGCCCCCGGCAGACGAGCGCTCCCGCCAGCGCCGGGCGAGGGCAGAGCGCGCTCCCGGGAGGACAGCCGCGGGCAGGAGGGGAGGCTCGGAGCGCTCGGGGGGCAGTCACTCCGCCGCCACCCACCGCGGCGTCCCGGGGCTCGCACGGCCGGCGGCACCGCAGCGCCCGGCGTTACGCAACGCTCCCCGCGACCTTGCGGGGAACTTCGGAGTCTGTCTCGGGGACGGACGTGCGAGCAGCATCCCCCGCACGCCCCCGCTCCGCCAGCCGCCCCCGGCCGGAGGGACCCCGGGACGGGAGGGGAGGAGGGGGCGCGGCTCAGCAGTCGCCCTCGCCCGCGCAGCCCGATTGAGGGGGCTACGGAGCGCCGCGACCCGAGCGCGCAAACTTCGGCGGCGGCAGCCGAGCTCCGTCCCGGGCGGGCAGCGGGAGGCGGCAAAGCCTCTCGCAGGCTGCGGGGCGGGGGATGGGGCTGCCGGGCTCCCGCAGCAGCATTCCTACCTGCGACACCAGCGGCACCAGCGTCTGCTCCACGGAGCGCGTGCGGATCTCCAGCCCCGCGTCCGCGCCCAGCCCCGACGAGGACGACGAGGAGACGCCGCTGCTGCTGCACGGGGACGTGGCCATGGCGGGGCAGCCGGGCCGGGACCCCCCGCCGCCGCCACGCGCGCTCCCGCACG
>VWZD01001284.1:375598-394893 GCA_013396695.1 Sakesphorus luctuosus
GTTCCCTGCCCGCTCTCTGCCCCTCTCTCTGCTCGCCCGTCCGGGCACCGCCGCCTCTCCGGGCGATGCCGCGCGCGCGCGCTCAGCCCCCCCTTGGCGGCCCCTTCCACGCCCCTCGGGACGGGATGGATTTAAAGCGGCAGCTCCCGCTTCCCGCCGGATTCTGCTGCCTGCGCCTCCCCTGGCGCCCCTCCTTTACCGCGCCCGCACACCCCCCCGCCCCTCCCCGCGCCCGGCGGAGAAGGGCACACCGCAGCTGGTCCCGCCACCGTGGCGCCCACCGGGAGTCTCCCGCCGGTCTCGCCAGAGGGTGCGGGCGGAGGGTCCTGCCCGAGGGGGGAAGGCGGACCGGGCGGCGGCGGAGCGGCTGGGGCGGCCCCACGGGGCGGGAGCCCGGGAAGGGTGGTCCGGTCGGGAATGAGGGGCGCCAGTGCGGGGGCAGGGAGAGGGGTCGGGCAGCAGCCACTTCCTTCGGGAGCACTGCAGGCACCATTCGCGTACTTTATAGCATCTCGGGGGCTGATGAGGTGCCTCGAACTCAACGCCATCAGCTTTTCTCAGGAGCCTCGCGGCGAAGGGGGAAAAGGCTTTTCCTGGTTTTGGGTGCTTTGTATTCCATCCCTGGCACACGGGCTGCTCTCAGAGAACAGCTATCATGGGTATCCCGGTTTGCCCAGCTCTAGTGCTAAAGCAGAACATTTATGATTGATCTAGCAAGTGGAAGGCAAAAGTAAATCAGATGAATAAAAGTGGTTTGGTTTATATTGCGGGTTTGGTTTTTTTGTTATTGTTCTGCTTTTGAATGGGCTAAACTCACTTGTCCACGTGATGTAGTAACCTGCATTTGAAAACTAGCAGGGCATGGATGCTTACAGGTCTAATTTGGCCGTACCTTTTAGGTACGGCTGATTCTTTTACAGGCTTGTCTGCACAAAATTGTGGAAAGGGAAGGGAGCTCTTCTGTCCATGATCCAAATCACCAAAGTGTGAAGCAGATCCTGCCAACACTGGGGTCACTCGGGGCAGTGTTGTGTGTGAGCCAGCTAGCCCGGTGTAGGGACTGGGACTGTAGGGCACTCTACTTAGTTTCCTGATCAGAACTGATGATTTGAGTTTGACTGCTCACCTCTGACACAACACAACTCACTAACTGTGTCTTTGGCTTTTCTATGGTTTAGATCAAGGACTTTGTATCATTGTGTGTCTTCAGAGAGATTTCTGACCCTTTTTGCACAAAGCATCTTTTCCACAATTTTGAAACATAGACATAAGATAAAGGACAATATCTGTTGTCCTATGGAGTTATCCATATTTATTAAAAAAGAAAATTGCCAGAGCTGCAAGTATAACCCTAGATAACAATATGACCCTATTCCTAGCTCTTCAGGAAATTGGTTTCCAACATGGGCTCATATTTTCTAAAATGACATCTTATATAACATCAAGTGTTACATGAGAGAACTGAAGGCTTAAACCTGCCATGGCACAAAAACATCTGAATGATGATATAGACTTGAAATAAAAGCTAGTCATGCTTGATCAAAGTGGTTTAGAGCACACTTGAGATTTCTTTTTATTGTTTCTCTCCTAAACTTTTCATGCAACATCTTTCTTTTTCAAGTAATTTGTTCTTCTTTTACCTCTCAGTACACAGATTCTGAGCCTTGACTACAATTGTTGCTTTCTTTTACCTTTTGGTAGAGTACTGAGGGCAGGTGTGGTTGCAACCTCCCCAGGACTGTAAAGTGATACTGGAAACTCCTGGATCATACAAGCTGAAGCACCCACCAGACAAAAAACGGTCTGTAATACTAGAGAGAAGTGCATTCCATTGCCCTCTTCTCCCTGTTATTCACACTCATTGGCTATTTTATGAGTATTGCTGAAGTACAAATTAACTATGTCATCAACAAATATAAATCTACATTTCACATCAGAAATTAAGTAGAATCACATGCACACTTGGAAGCCACATAGTTCATAATTTGACTATTTGCGTCACTTAATTTCAAAGACAGCTGCCTGTCATCTTCATCACAATAATGGATCAGACGTCCCAGAGATAATGTTTCCTGATTCAAAGCAGAATTATTAGCAGAGGTTTATGATTCATTTTAAAGATTGTA
Organism: Sakesphorus luctuosus; assembly: GCA_013396695.1. NCBI lineage: Eukaryota > Metazoa > Chordata > Aves > Passeriformes > Thamnophilidae > Sakesphorus > Sakesphorus luctuosus. Next base: position 377,725 of record VWZD01001284.1, read on the forward strand.
GCTTGTCTTTGAAAAAGAAGACAAGTTTAGTATAAAATATAATGGCAAAAATACTTCGAAAGTAATTCCCTGCACTTACTGGACACACAGTGGGAACTTTGCAATACCTTTCTGCAGGCAGAAGTCCTATTCCCAATTTACCACTCTGTTTTACTGCTTCCATTTTGTTTTCACTTGAGAAGCTGCATTAGTGGGTGGTGCTAGTGACAACACTGTCTAGTTCTGCCACTGCTATTCCTCAGGTGCTTCCAGTTTAAACATGGAAACCTCATGGTCTGCTTCTGGAATCCTGTGCTAGGCAAACAGAATGCATGTTGCAATGTTTTTAATATAACACAATTGAAAAGCTCTAGCATGCTGCAGACTAATGTCTTTGAAGACACCTTGAGGAAATCTTCAAACATCATAGCCTGGAGCTTAATAGTGCTTTTTAATTACGTTAAGATAATTTGAATGAGCCAGAGTGATAGATTGCAACCACACCTTTGGCATGCACACACATACCTCTGAGGGAGCACACTGTGCAATGCACAGTACTAGGATATTTTGCCTACTACCATCTTCAGCCCACGTGATGGATTCAGGAAGGCAATATCCCATCACCCCAGAAAGAATGTCTGTCGTGCCTGTAGGATGTGAGGACCACCCACTGGCCATGGCAGTCTTGAGTTACCATTTGAGTTACCATTGTGTAACTCTGCAAAGCATTTTAAGTATAAAGACAGAGGACAAGAGTAATGCCTAATGGACTATATTTCTAACTTCATAACTTTGTCAGTGGCTAAGGGGAAGGAAGTGATTCATATCCGCATAGCATGAATATGTCAAACTGTTCCTCCTTATACTGTTTCCAGACTTCACTCAAGGAGGTGACACCTGCTCTTCTGCCCACGATCCCCCACAAGCTTGGGTTCTGTGACTGGTGGCAGGTTCTCATACACAAGGTAAACCAGTTTTCCCTCATCTAGCTCCTCACCTTTATTGTTCCTATCTGAAACAGCTTTTGCAGGAGGCAACATTACTACCCAGCACAGGCCTGTGCCAAAGGTCTCAGACAGAAGTGATGTCCCCCACACCCTGACAATGACATCCTGAGAAGGATGGTTGTTTTGAGCCTTTATGCATAGTTAGGCCTCTGATCATGGATGCTGGCCTCTTAGCTTTGATGGGAATTGTATGGAATGTGCTAATGGGTGTACTAAGCACATCTTAAACTCCCTGTGCCATGACTTGTTTGAAAAGGTTGTCAGTCAGCCTCAGTTTGATGGAGTACCTGGCACCTGCTCTTACTTTCTAACTAAGATGTGTGTGTCGCCTGGTCTGTTCAAAGCAAAACAAGACGGGTAACACTTGAACCAGCTTAAATTATGCTTCTGCTAATCTGGTCATTTTGACCAGAATAACGTCAGTGGTGAAGACAAAAACCTTTTCCACGTGAACAAACTTTCCTTAGGAAACAAGTTTTAAAGTTTTTCCATATGTGCTGTTGAGGCACATACAGCAAGGCAGTTGCCATTTAACCAGTCAAGACAGGACTGAACTTGTGAACTGTGAAGAGGAGCCTAACAGTTTCTGTCCACAAGGAGCAGTTGGTCTAGGAAGCACAAACTACAGGGAGAACAAGGAAATACTGCTAAGGCCAGCTGATGGGATCAGAGGGCTTTTCAGTAAATTTTGATAATGAGCACTTTCCCACATATGTTTATAATGAATAAGACATAGAAATTAGCTAAATTAATAAAACTTTGAAGATTAATTCCGAGGGGTAATTGCTCTTTATCCTCCCATAGACAGCATCCCAAATATCCAGGGGTGAGAGGAAGGAGTGCCTCTATTGCTCCCTTATCTCCTAGCTGCAGTCTGGAAAGCAGAGCTGAGTGGGCTAAGTATCAGATTGCTTCCTTTCTCTTTCCTCCAGGTGAGATTAAAGTTACAGCAGTGTGGGAGGGGAAAGCACATCAATCGTCTTTCCAGATGAAATTTAGAAATCTACTTTAAGATTAAACTTTTCTCTCTATTACCTCTGTTTTCCTCTAAAACGTGACAAAGTCATATTTCTTTTTGTTTCAGTGGGGATGTTTTGCAGGCAACTTGTGAAATTACTAATTTTAAAAACAGCTAAAAATTTTAGGCTTTTGAGAAATGTCAAAAGATGGGAGACAAGCATTGCATGAAATGTCTAATCCTGATTATTAGTGGTTATTAACTCCAAAGTACATTACACTTCCTTATAAAACCGATCAGTCTTCTATGTTTATTTCATGCCCCATAGTAAAATACTTTACTTTACAAAGACTACATTACTTCTTTTACATAGAGAGCATTTTATGTGACTATACACTGATTATATTTTTTTGCCATTTCATGAATTTATTAGTTTCACAGTGGGATTGCAACAATTATTACAGAAACTATGAAGAAGAGGGGATATAAAAGTAATGTATAGACATACCTGAAGGACTACAAGCTACTGTCTATTTTTATTCTGAATGTTTATCCAGAATGTCTACGTGCCCATGCAGCCAGAGGGTGATTTCAAGCACTGGCTCCCTTTCTGTTTACGAGGTGTTAGCTGTCAAAATCTTCAGCAAGTAACAGCTATTTGGCCATGCTACCAATTGTAGTACACCTCCAAAACATTTCTGTTCCCTATGACTGCGGAACATGAGGAACCTTGCTTGGATGGTCAGATACTGATAGCCCATCATGGCTTCACCAGCTCTTTTACACAGCACTTAAGAATACAGTTACTTGTGCTAGTTCTCCAAGAAGCTTCAGGACTCAATATCTTCATCAATGCCAGCGCCATCAAGAGACTTCTGTAATGAGTAGCAGTTTTTGAGAATACATCTAGCCAGAAAACATACATTTCCTGTGGCATGCTGAATGCAAAGAACACAGAAGCCTTAGTCAACCGATCAGAATTAAAGAAAAATCATTAAAGTTGGGGTCTGAAGAAAAGAGCCTACCTTTTCACTGATAATTCCTGCCCAAGACACCTACAGTTTTAGCAGATGTGTGTCTGAGGTAGGGAAGAGCAAGGTAACAATTTTCAATCCTGTAAGGCTTAGCTTCTTTGATGGTAATATGAGACTTTATTGGCAAGGAAAGATATATACTGGATAATGTATAATGGATGCTGCTAGAGTTGCACAGGATCTTCTATTGTAAGATCCATATTTTTGATTGTATATAAATATGCTGAGCTTCAAAACTGTGGTGTTGTTCTCCAAAAAATGTTTGTCTTAGAATGTGTTGTTCTTTTATTTTTCAGAAGAAATTACATTACATTGAATTAAAAAAAATATAAGAACTGAGGTTAGGGAAAAAAGCTACATAATTCTTACCCTTGTTTTGCTGAGATCTAGGCTGGCCCACAAAGTTGAAATTTAATTACATGTATGTAAATGAGATGGGACAGTCAAAGAAATGCCCTCTGTACTCTCTGTAAAAGTATTTCTAAATTTACCCAAAGAATAAATTTGTGAAGGATTCTTTTTTGAACTTTGAAGAGATAATTTGTCAACTACCAAGTAAGTCTTCTGAAACCTCCACATATATTGAGCAGGACTGGTTTTTGAGAGTCTAGAATAGGGTCTGAATGTAAGGATTAGGAATAAATAAGAATAGGACAGGCTGAAGGAGAGCACAGCAAGTGATAGGAGAATAAGGGATGGACTGCAAGGGCACCATGTAACAGGAAGCAAGTACTGTGCTATTCAGATATTTTGGAGTTCTCCAGCTGCAGGAACTACCTTCACCAGGTCTTCATCTGTGTGACAGGTTGGTCTCAATGATCTTAGAGGTCTTATCTAGCCTAAATAATTCCTTGATTCTATGACAGACAGAGAGTTGTGATTATTAGATGGGTCTAAAATACTGCAGGAGAAGCTGAATCTGCTCCGTAATTAAGCCTTTTATTTTTTCCCTTTAGAATTTCCTTGTGCTGTCCTTTAATACTGGTACAGGGACTGGAGTCTAACACCGACACTGGTGTGACAGCTTTGGGAGGTGAAAAGTCTCATCAGTTTCAGCTTCAGCTGTGAATTTGGCCTTATTTCAAAAGAACATCTGAAAAATACAGTTTCAACTTGAACTGTAAGCAGGAATTCTTGTGCAGTTTTATAAAATCATACCTTAGGAATAGGAGAGCACAGGTCCCTTTTCAGACTAACACTCTATAGATTTATATTGTTCAAAACTCAGTGCAGCTCTAACATGTCAGGCAGAATCATTGACATGATCAGTTCCTAGATGCTAAACAAAAATTTGAGCTTTTTTCCTTGCAGTCTGTGAAGATCTTCTTTCATACATTCATATTTTTCAAAGAACTATGGCTGACGCTTACTCATTACATCTAGGACCCTGTTCTAAAGAGGAGCTGATATACCAGTTTTAGATGAAGGCATGAGCAGCCTTGCAATACACAGATAGATGATAATCATCCCTCATGAAAGTCTTAAACTGAACTGTAGTTAGGATTGGGAATAAGCTTTTGATGCCAAATCTTTTACCTCTTTCAAATCTGCTCTCATTCTAGCACTGAGTGGTATTTTGTGATTTTTTTTTTTACTGTTCCTATGGGTTATAAAATAAATATGGAGGATTAAAGGTTTGAAGAAATCTCTAGCCTGCAAAATCTTTAAGAGCATTTGCCACCTAGCAACAGCCAGGAACGTGTGTTTCCTTCGAACAATCTGCAATTGTGTGATTCAGAAGAAACCTCCACAGTGTTTATAACTGCAATTGTAACTTATGTAGGAAGGGAAAATGCAGCAAAAGCCTCTGGTTACATCACTGAAAAAAGGATTTCATTACCATAAGAAGTCCCTAACACAGTGACAAATAATCAAGATTAAAAAGAATGTGTGAGACCAGCAGAAAGGGAAACAATGATGTTCCTATTATAGCTGTGGCCTTTGCAATAAATGATATGTCAGCTTTTTCATTTTGAATTGTGCTGAATAACTTGGTGATTTTAATTCATCAGAAAATGAATACTTAGATTAGAAGCTATTTTCTTTTCAAATGTGCATTTGCTAACCTAGTCATGCAATAAATAACCACATTCCTTGAAAAGTGTGTATTATTTTTACAGATACTGTTTGTACATGCTAGTGATTTAAAACCACAGATATTCTGTTAGTTTGCACAGATATGTGAGGAAAGTGTGGGAATTATACAAGAGGAAGGGTAATTGCTACATGCATGAGCTGGCTGGCTTTCAAAGTCTCATTGGTCTGCATTTTGTGATGCTAATGAGATAGTAGGGAAAAATTACACAGATGCTAATGCACATGGGTTCTATTTAGATGATTCTAACACATAAGTCCTTACAACATCTAAGAATATGCTTTACTGGATATCAGTTATCCCAGTTGCTCTGTTTTCCTCTTTTTTTTTTCACCTCCTTAAAGGAAAGAAACTGGGGATATCTAAGGACACTGCATCTTTCATACCTCCCAGACCTCTGAACTGCACACTCTTGTTAAGGAATTTTACCCATGTGACATTGTTAAATTAACCTGGATCTATTCTAAAAAAAAAAAAAAGAGCACCTTCGAAACTTATGTTCATAGCATTACTTAAAATTACTCATTAACAGGGTACTAAAACTCATTTTGTTTCGGTATATGTTGTTTTTAGAACATGTGTTATAGTTTCTCAGTTAACAAACAAACTTAAGCCCAACAAGGACATTACTAATATACAGTACTAACAAAATAGTTTTAATGCTGAAATATAGACAGTGTATTGTTGCTAACCCCTTACAGGCAGCTGGTAGGATTCAATTCTGTTTCTGGCAGCAGGAGAGTACATGCTGAAGTATCAGAATTGGAGCAGAAAATTGTAAGTGCAGCTGAAATGGAAGGGGAAGCAGCAAGCTATTGCCAAGGGAGCACAAACATTTTTGAAATAAGTACTTTCAGTGAGTTTATAATAAATATTAAAAGTCCCAGAATAAATAATGTAAATAACTGCAAATTTAGAAGCCTCTTTTTTTCAGTCATGTTCAAAGTACTAAAAGCATTTCTTAGAACCTGACATTTGTACTGAATTGCCAGTGCAATATCAGCAATTTTTTAAAAATGTAATAATGTAGACAGGCCCTAATAGGCAAAAGTTTTGAAAGCAAAATGAGGTGTTGGGGTGTAAGGAGCACATTGACAGAATGTCTATTGCTGTACTCACTAACAGTAGTCCTGACCTGTGAACTCTTCCATTGATGTACATTGTTGTGGCGCCATATGAACACTGCATGTTCAGGTGTGCTCAGGACACTGTACACAGTCCTCTAATAGGAACAGTTTTGCAGATCACAGGTGGAAGGCACTTCAAAGTCCAAGCTTTCTTGTTTCACAGTTGGTCTATTCTAGCAATCAGAATGTGAAATCTACTTATGTGCTTTGGATAAGGAGAAGATTGTTTCCTAATCATGTTTCTTTGATTCTGCCGTAAAGGATGGTAAAAGTCTTGCCTCTCTGAGGAGAAGAGAAACTAATCATTGAATCATAGAATCGATTGGGTTGGAAAAGACCTCCGAGATCAAGTCCAACCCTTGCTCCAACTCCAATCCATTTACCAGATCATGGCACTCAGTGCCATGTCCAATCTCAGTTTAAAAACCTCCAGGGATGGTGAATCCACCACCTCTCTGGGCAGCCCATTCCAATGCCTGATGACTCTCTCTGGAAAGAATTTTTTCTGATCTCCAACTTAAATTTCCCCTGGCAGAGCTTGAGCCCGTGCCTCCTTGTCCTATTGCTGAGTACCTGGGAGAAGAGACCAACCCCCACCTGGCTAGAACTTCCCTTCAGGTAGTTCTAGACAGTGATGAGGTCACCTCTGAGCCTCCTCTTCTCCAGGCTAAACAACCCCAGCTCCCTCAGCCTCTCCTCATAGGACTTATGCTCCAGTCCCTTCACCAGCCTCAATAGGAGGGAATTTGTGTTTTCAAAGTTCCAGGATTCATGTCAGCTACTTAGCCTGCAGGTTGCTTCAGGATTCTCAGGACTTCATTTACTGCTTATACCTATATATGTACCCATTTTGATTTCTTACAATACTATGTATCTTACCAGGCAGCATAATTAGAAAATTATCACTCTATTTTAAAACAGTGTATTTTTTGAAACTTAAAATATCACAGAGTAATATATAATCAATAATTACATCCTGATGGAATTTCTCCCTACTCTGCCTGTCATGCTCAAATACTGATATGCATTGGGTAGGGAATCTCAGCCCTCTCAGCAGAAACTGTGCAACAATTATATTTTATCTATCTCTCTGTCCTTCTCAAGAGTTATGATCAAAGTGCTAAGGGGCTATAGCAAATGATAATATTCTTTTAGCTCTAGTAGAGCTTCTCCTTGACTTTGAAAGACAGATGATTAGGATTCACATTTTTTAAAAGTTGGGCACAGCAGAGACAAGACAGAAAGTGAAAATCCACATAGATTAGTGTAGCCTGGTGTCCAGGTCACATGTGTACTGTACATAACCTGATTAAAATCGCTGCTCAGTCAGCTTCGCATCATGGTCTTGAAACTAAATTCCAACTTCCCATCTGTTTAGCTATGGATATTTCAAGGTGGTGTCTTTTTTTGAAAAAGTCTCAGGCAGGCTTTGTCTTTGCCAAGATACAAAACAGAAACTTCTATGTTCCCCACAATTAATTCTTACCTACATTTGGGAAAAAAAATAGTAGATTTAATAGGAAATTTTCAGTCTTAACATTTTAGTTATGTACTTCTGATTTACTGCTCTTTTTATTTCAAAACAAAATTGGGACTAAAAAGTGAGATCTAGAGCAGCTCATATTATGTTTAGCAATGTTCCTGCAGGTTTACATTTCATCCCAAACAAATGGTGGTAGAGACCACTTCAGGATTTAAACTTATATTTCTTTCTTTGCTCTTAATGTTCTTTACAATATCCTAAGATGCTTTAAGACACTTGCACCCAAAACCTTCGTAATGTAAACTGAATTAATACTTTTGACTTTCAAATCGCACATTATTTTGGTTCTTCCTCTTAAAAGTTAAAAAGAATTCACATATTAAATATGAGTTTCAGAGAAAGTTCAATATTCCAAGGGCACCTTACAAAAAGCATGAGCAGCTGTCTTCAGACAGGGATTTTGTGTATATAGGCTGATCCCACCAGACTTAATGTCCGTGATGAAATTGTACTATAGCCATGCAATTTGAGTTAGACTGTTACTTTTATATCTCTTATCACTACTCCTTTCCAGTTAATATTCTCCTCATTTACATCCTGAGTTGTAATCCCTTAGGATATTTTTTTCCCAATTTTTACAGAGCAAAATATTCGTAAGATTAGAATCACTAGTTTGTCATATTCCTCCTTTGAATACAGCAAATCTTCTTATAGTTGGTTCTGTTATACTTGGTCATAATCCTCTAGCAAGGAAGAATAATACCCAACAAAACAAACTGTTTTGGTACTTTATACTTCTTCCATTAGGATTCCGCTGAAGGAAGTTCTTTTGTGAGAGTCAAAACCCTTCAGACATTGGCCTAAAATTGTTCCTGTGGAAGTCAGCTGTCATCTCCTGAGTTCTCTAGGTCAGGCACAGGTCAATAAAGGTACTTTAAGGAATCCCCACTTACTATAGCCCAAACTCTGTTTATCAGAGATGGCTGTATTCTGGCTTCCTACCACCAAATAACTTTTCTCACTTATCCTCTGTTCAGCACTGTGAATGGTCTCAGTTTTTGGCATGCTAATATGGAAAGTTTGCTAGAAGGAATTAGGTGCAGGGAACATGCATCTGTTGAACTTTACAATATTTATAGTCATTATTACTCTACTTTTGTCCTGTCCTTCTAGAGTTGATAGGGAGAGACATTTTATCCCTATTTACTCAGCTCTTTTTACATTTATTTCCTGTCTAATGAGGTGGATGCAAATTGGGAGTGGGGAGCAGAGCAGGGAGGGGAAGAGGAGGGAGAGGAAACCCTTCCCTGCTCTCTGATTATGTGACCCTGAACAAGGCTCATCATCAAATACTTCAGTAGTTGAATTCACCTTCTAATGATGCATATTATTAGTTATGCCTCTGCTTTTCAGAGATCTAGACTCCTCTAGTCAAGGATCAATAACAACCTTCAAGAGAGCAGAAGTAGATTTGCTCCCAATAAGCAATTTTGCTTCGGAAGAGTTGGTCACAGATTTTCTGGGGATTTTTTTATAAGGTATTTTCCTGTGATCTTAAATATGTACTGAAAGCTGATCCAATCATAGTGTTCTGTTTTCTGGATTATTTATGAGAGGCTGCTGGGGAAATTGGTGTATTCAGTTCTCTGTCTTTTACTTTCTATAGATTCCAGGCTTTGAAAGCATTCTAGGTCAGAAAAAGCAACAAATGATATTATTGTTCCACAGGACCTCATACTGCTCTCAAAAAAAAAAAAAGTCTTAGTTGAGTAGATGTTTCAATGATTTCTAGTTGAAACATGTTGCTATGTACACTTTTATCCTTTTCCAGAGGATGATAGACAAGATTTTGAATCTGTTAATTAAAGGGTAACTTAGAAGAGTTTTTTAGGTGGGAAAGTAAGACTGTATTAAGTTCAGCCTTGGTACAAGACAATGCCAGGAACTATGATCCAGGATAAAAAGGCTAAGTTTAGCTTACTCCTTTCAATTTTTTTATCTGAGGTCAAGCTCTTATTGTTAGTAGCTGCCTCTCTATGCTAAGTCACGCAGTTTAGGTTTCATATAGGCTTCCATATAAAAAAACACCAGTATGATCCAACATGGACACTTTATACTTTTTCAACCACGCAGCTGTTAAGTGCTAACCAGTTAGTTTATCATAACCATTCAATATGAGAAGGCATTCCTCAGGCAACTTTAATATTATTTCATGGAGAGGTTCAGTGTTTTCAGAGGCACATTTAAAATCTAAGCCGGCAGGCAAACAGAGATAGCTGAGCCTCCTCTGTTCCACAGCACTAAAGTGCAGAGGACAGGCAAGGCAGGCAGGCTAAGTCAGCTCATTAGATACAGCTTTCTTTCTAGAACAGTTTCTCTAACACATTCTGTTAAGCTGTAAGTTGAATATATGTGGAACCTGTTGCTCCGTTAAAATGCAGAGCAGGGAACTTTCAGCTATCACCATTTATGACCTAATACTTAAATACTTGGAGAAAGCTGTGGATCACTAAATCTGAGATTTGAACAGGAATCCAGAATCCTATAACAAACTAAGTTTTCAGATACTCTATGCATTTGGATCTTAATGTTTATAGATATGTAACACATCTTAGTTCAACAAAGTAAGTGGCTACTGGATTAAGCTACAGTATCTAGTCCTAGGTCACAAAGCTGGAAATGCCTTTGCATCTGAAAGAGTCAGGAGACTGTGTCAGTCACGGTAAGGAAAACCTGAATGAGCACTTACATGAAACTGGAAGGGTCTTCATGCAGCAGCATCTACTTGTGCACCAATAATATGGTCCAGACAGCTGTGATGTCTCAGTGAAGAGCAAAGAGCATTAGTCTTGTTTTCTGACAGCCTGTCATATAATTTTCAACAGCCTCATGTAATGAATGTCTCTTCTTTCAGTTTGTTTTCCTGTGTAGGCTGTACTGGAAAATATTAAAGAAGGCACTTTTTTTTTTTAAATTTCTTATATTCTGTTATATGTTATTTGAAACCCCCAAATTAGGCTAACATCAGTGGTTATAGATTCATTCCCCAGTAATTTCTTTTCCTTGGTTGAATATAGAGCTTTTATCAGAATTCTGCAGAGAAAATTTTCCAAAGTAAATTCTGAATCATTTTCAACAAATATTTCCTAGTGAGACAGAAATTCGTTTTATGCAAACATATCACAGATGGTATCATTCAAATGAATGTATGTAGAAAGTAATGCATAAAATTGATTCATCAAATTAGTTTAAATATTTATGGGACAAAGATACATTCCATACTGTTTTCAACAGATTTTTTTTTTTTTAAAAAGCACCAATCCCACAGACTTTTCTGCTTAGGGATTGGAATGATGGTGTTAAAGAAATATATCTTTACATCATAAAGTATAAGCCTGCAGCATCTAAGCTTTCCTTCCATAATAATTTTGCCAAATGTATTTTTAAAAAACCCTTAACTTGTTTTCTTTCATCAACTAATGTGTCTAACCTGTATTACTTCCCTCTAATTATTTTCTATATTTTCTCTGTAATCATTTTCTATGTCATTTATCTCAAGGGAATGCGAATGATTGAAACAAGCAGACTCTATTTTGTCATCATTTTAATGATATAATCTTGATAATTTCTTTATTATTTACCACATAGTTTATGGATCCTGTTATCCAATAATGCACTCCACAGTAACCAAAAGCCTGCTGATTAAACCTCTTTAGTTAGATTAGCTTGCTGACGTTTGTCACTTTTTCCATGAAATTAAATTTACCCATTGTACCTGAAATATTAGCTGGTGCAAAAAGATTGCTGGAGGACCTGCAGTGTCTGCGGTGCTTCCATCCCCTGCCATGGCTCTGATAATCAGGTAAGCAGAACATCCATCACTTTTCGCAGATGAGCAGTGCTGCTGCCTTCTGAAGGGAGAGACCTGAAGGGATCTTGCCTACCCAAGGTGTAGGACTGATTCTCATATGCACTCTCATCCAGTCTCAGCTTATGACTTCCAGCTTGGTTTAAATAAAAACATTACTCAAGTTATAAATATTTTTTACTGATTTTAATTCTGTTTATCAACAGGTACACTATATTCACTTGTATTGATCAAGTTTCAAAAGCTGCTTATATCAGAAAGGCAAGGTGGCTTTTGCATATTTTAAATATGTAAAAGCCATGAGTACTTGTAATTAATTGATGCTACATCCACACTATCTAGGTTAAACTCTACCTGATAGCATTTCAGTGTTACACAGTTCAAGTTTTCAGTTACCTTTCATGTCCTGATTCTGCCAAAGTATGTATTTTTTTAATACTAATGTGAGAAAAACACATAGTTTTTTGTTTTAGCTAGAACTGTTGTTAACCAAAATAACACAGCTTGCCATGATTTCAAATGCATTTCTCAGGCTGCAATGTGGTCTGTGCAGCTAAAAATGTGGCAATAAAACAAATAGTCTTATAAATTCATGTACAAGATGTTCCAAGAATGCAGTCAGAAGAGAAGGAGACAAAGAGGACTGGTGAAGGATAAAACACTGTGCAGGCTCATTTGCAGTTCTACAGTGAACGCCTTTATGTGGCTGGTGCCTTTCCTTTCCCCTCCTTCTCAAAAGCAAGAGACTTCCAGGAGAGACTGAACTTTAAATTCGTTTTGGCATTTCTTTCTGGGAGGAATTTACTAGTAGCTACAGCAAAAAGAGTTAGTGATTTAGGACTAGCTTTGACATATTTGCTTTTCCTTTAACTCCTTAAGGACAAGACTTTTATTTTACAACATAACTAGATAATTTTAATTTGTCTGATTTGCAGACTGAGTTAAGGGAACATAAAGAGTTACATTAAGTTGGACTTCCACAGCAAATCTGTAGCTAAGTCAGAAACAGATGCCTGGGTTCTTCTGCCCTCTGCTCTAACCATGAGACTCACCACCATGTTTTTTGCCAATATATATGTGATAGCTCATGGGTTTTGAACTGATAGTGTCCTGGATAGTTAGGAAGATGCTCAAGTAGAAGCTGAGTCATTGGTGGATTGTGTTTTTAACTGATGTCATCATCTCACCCTCCACTCTACCCAGAATCAGTTTGGCTGTATATTCCTTGCAGACCATCTATTTGCTTCTACTCCATTCTTGCCAGAAAGCGTTTCTAAGCTTCTCTGCAGTGCACTCCACTACTTATGCAAATCTCTTAAGATACTATAACATACTGGTTAAATGAAGCTAGCAGCCTAAGAGCTACATGAGATGCAGTTAGGCTTAATTTATATCTAGGATATAATTCTGATTATGGAAACAAAAATAAACCAAACACTACATACACACAAAGATAGTGCACGTATAGTAAATGTCCCCTTAAATAGGCATATTCATCATAGTAAAGCCTGAGGATGCTGTGGATTATTTTCACACTGACTATTATTACTATTAACACAGTGAGAAACTATACCAGCCATAAAATTTGAGAAGTTTTCAGTTCAAAGACATTTAATAAAGTTTCAGAATCACAAAACAGAGGGATCTCTGCAGTCAGATAACAACAAGGAAAGAAGTGGGTTTCTGCCAGGGTTTTTTAGTTGTCAAGCAAATTGGAAAGTTGACTAATATAACAGTTACACTTTGTTGTAACACAGTAAATGGAATAACACCCTTCAAAAACTGGTGCTGTTGAATCTCATGGGGAACAAGTCCAATGCTTGTATTAAAAAATGAAGAAGCTTTACCATCCTAAACCAAAGGAAACCCGGAGCAGATACTTTAAACAAAAGGATGTAACTGTTTCTCTCCAAAACAAACCCAGAGCATTGGGTTTCCACCAAGCAATTCAACCTATGTAAAGGAGAAGTACAGCTAAACCACCCTGGGAACTCTGACTCATGGTGTCAGGCATCCTCCTTGTTGCAGAGGGGAAATAGTTTGCACCACCACCCTTTTTCCTGGCACAGCCTATTTCCTCCTCTCCTGCTCTGGGATGCAGCCCAGGCTGCTGACCCATGAGCCCATGGTGCATTATGTACTCTGCCCACCTCAGAAGAAGGGTAAATCAGTCCACCAACAGCTCCTTGCTGTCTCATACAGGACAGCAGGTAATTGCTCTTCTGTGGGAACATTCAAAAAATGCTCATAGAAAGCTTCAAATATTAGTGCAAATGTTGGGTGATGTTTTTAACTTCATAAAATAAAATGTTACTGATATGACTAATACTTGAGTGAATTTACAATTACTTTTTGGCACATTTTCAGCAATTTCACCATGGTGAGAACTTCTATTGCTCAGTTTATCTCAAATACACTCTGTTAAGGGTACCAAAAAAGGTGTCCCTACTGCTTAAATGCATCATATATGGTTGCTGAGTCTAAATGTGTGGGCCAGGTTTTGAGCTAGACTTCCCAAATCTGACTTTCAGTTCTGGTTTACTGGTCTCCTACCCACTCACAGAACAAATTAAATTGAAGGGTACCCTCACAGTTCTGCTGTAATTAGGTTCCAGGAAAAGCATCATGAATTCAGCTCCTGTTGTGATACTGGTCCTTTGCAGCACAAACTTCACTGTCAGACCTCCTTCCAGGTCATAATAACTATATTTACATCAGTAGTAGATCTCTTCATTTGGTCCCTGGTTTGGTAAGTTTTGGGACTTGAACTCAATGATCTTTATGTATTCCTTCTAACTCAAGATACTCAATGATTCTAGGTCGGACTTCTACTTCTGCAAATAGCATCCCTCTATTCTTGTTTTCCACAAACTTGAAGCACTGGGAAAAGTACTACAGGTAGACCTAGATCCCATAGTTCTCTGGAATAATGCTCTCCTTACAAAACTACTCTCAAACACAGCATAACTCTCCTCCAGTCACTTGCCCAGAAAACAGCCCACCTTCTCCCTCCTTCTGCGCTGCTCTTTGAGAAGTCCTCCCAAGTGACATCTATCTTTCTGCTTTCCTATATACTGGTTTATGTACTGAGTCAAACTAGGGACAGATCAAATGGTGATGACAAACCCCTTCAGCAAATATCTACACATTTCCTGAGCACCTCAGAGCTAGACTACGGCAAAACCCAGTTGTGACTGGGTTTCCAACCCACTGACAGACTGAGATTGGTACAAGATGGATGGCTTCATTAATCGGGATACTTTACTGTAACCCAGTGTACCAGTGCTTTCTTTTATTGCAACAGCTAGCTGAGAATTATGTTTTGGGAATCAGAAGCATTCCTTTAAATATATAAATCTCTAGCTGGCCCATACCTTGTCTCCATGAGACTGTATTTTCTCCTATATCGTGCTACCTCTCAGCTGTCATGTTCAAGTTAGAGACTTTTAGCCGAAGAATCTGCTGGCAGTGCTCTTTGTGCCCTTGCTGTCTGTTTGGAAGGGGATTTCCAAGCATGGTGGAAACTGTCCTTAGTTCCATCTTTGTATTATTGTTCATTTCTCTCAATGTATACATACCAAAAGAGTCAACAAACAACTAATCATTTCCTTCTGTAACATTTCATTGCTGTTATTATTACAAAGAGTTGACATCAATTATATTCTCCAAATCTCAGAATTTTATTCTTATTTTTGTTTCTTATTGAGAAGGGGAAAAATCTCCTTTAGTTTTTTTCCAAATCCTTCCTTTTTTTCCAGCTTATGCATAGTGTGGACAGATGATTAATATACCATGGGTATGGCAATGACTTCACAGTTATTGCTTCCCAGTTTAAATTGTAAAACTTATGACTGCTCCATAAAAATATCTTGTAAGTTTTTCTCTTACGGTGAATTTTCATCATAAACTATTTCATAAATTCAGCATGAACATTAAAGGAAAAGTTGAAATGAAAGTTGAGCGCATTGTAAGCTGAACTTGGCAGCTGCACTGGGTAATATACATGACAGGAAAATGGAAACAGAAAAATTAATAGGCAGTGGGTATGAATATGAACTATGTCAGATTTGTTCTAAATCACTAATGTTTAACGAAAGATTCATTCTCCAAAAATAACATTTAAATTATTGGATTTCCATCACTTAGTATAAATTATCATTCATTTGAATATCTTTTTGAAAAAAACCCAAAATTATCAGATTTACTTTCTTGTTAAACTCCATTTATGAAACACCTATCTTGAGATACATTTCTTTCTCAATGTAGGTCAGGGCAATAAAAGTGTACACATTTTCTTTTCTTAATAAAAGATATCTAGGCAAAAAAATGTCATTATTTCATTGGGAGATTTCAAGAGTGGCTGACTTTAATTGAAGCAGCTTGATTTGAAATCCTTTTCCTTTCTTAGTTCAAATTACTCTGAGTCAGGAGTCTCCCCCATCATTAAACTGACAACAGTGCACTTGGGGGCCATGGGCAATGGCAAAAAAAACCTTCCTGGGAAGTCCAGACTGATGAGAAGAACGGGATTACGAGTTGCATCTGCAGTACCAAGGGAAAGAGAAGATACAAATTAGTTTCAAACCCAGACAAAATTATGGGGTTTTGCATTTCACAATTGAAATTTGTAATTGAAAATTAATAAATCAGTCATTTGGCTTTTTATTATCATCCATTTTTTAATGGTAGAATTTCCAGGAAGTAGAAATTCTCAGTTTTAATAAATACTACTAGAAACTAAAATACATGGTGGACCTCTTAAGTACCTTTTACACAAAAAGCTACCTCAGACCTTCCTCTCATTTAGACTTCAGCTCTACAGGTCACAGGGGCACAACAGTAATAGCTTTCCAAATCACTCAATTGCTAGGGCTGTTTCAGAAGATTTATTTCAGATTTCTGAAAGTTCTGGGTCCTGAACAGCTGGGCTGCCCTTTGAGTCCTATGGCAATGCTGCAGAGATTGGGATGGTGTGAGAAAGAACCTAGTCTGAGATAAAATGGCAGGTCACTGGGCAAAGTAGTCCATTAAAATATAGGTGATCCAAATTCCACTTTTGTCTTTTGAGGCTCGGATGCTTCCTTAGCCTGTAATTCATTTATAGAAAGATGAATTTCATATCCATAACTGAAAGCCTGTGTGCCTTGTCTACTGGAGCAAGCTAGCAGCACTCCCTGTACAGCAATTCCCCAAGGGGGCCCAGAACATTTAGAATTGGTGCCTTGGCAAAAAAGTGCTCTCATTACTACAAGCAAAAGAATCCTGTCACAGTAATTTTTCTGTTCAGAGTATTTTTCTTTGCCATACAGCTTTCTTCCTTTTCTCCAAAGGCCTTCCAATTTCTACATTTTCCTGTGCTGGCATACTCAGGACTTAGTGCTATTACAGAGCATTTGCATTTTGGTGTGGGGATAGTGTATCCTTCTTTTCACACAGAAACAGAGCACAGCCTGTAATATGAAATAAAAAAAACTTTAATAGATATGGATAAAATCCTATTCTGAAGAATTTTACCTCTAAGGTGTGTGATACTACTTAATGTATGTATGTATGGCCAGACTTCGTGAATGAAGATTTGGGCAGGGCTCTCCCCAGGTGGGTGTGCCCTTCCAGCCTGC
>VWZD01001284.1:395542-405715 GCA_013396695.1 Sakesphorus luctuosus
CACACAGTGACAACTGGTCCCACCTGCTGAACTAGGACACAGGGTTATTGGTTGATTGGTTTAATTTTACACTGACTATTCTTGCCACTCTTCTGTTTGCTAGTATCCAAGAGCATTTTATTTTCCAGGTATTTTGGACTCAGTCACTTCATTACTTGAAATTTCCTGGTATTTTTATCTGACCATAATTTGATACTGGCAGATTATTCTCCCCAAGCCCACAAAAAAAATTCCACTCATTCCCTATACTCTTATTCCCCTTTATTTACCCCTTGTAAATGCTTATGTGGATTTGAAGAGAACCTCAGAACAAGGGATAACAGAGAATGGGGGGACAGAATATGAATTAATCAAGCCTTACAGCAGGCAGCTAGGTACTTTTTTTCCCCCAAAAAATCTTTCTTGGTAATATCTATGATGCTGGAGTGTGGGAGAAGACCCTGATTTCATTAGGTGGCAAAGGTATTATAAGTGATGGATTGATGAAGATGTGGAAGTCACAAATCCTAATATTCCATATAGTAATGTTGTGCCCAAGATCTACAGTGCTTTAGACTTGAGTGCACCATATATAGACACTTCAGCAGTATAAAACTGCGTCACAAATTTGTCTTCCCTATTGTATTTTCCCTTAGTCATCCCAGTCCCAGTTTCTTCTTCCCATAATCCCCTAGGGTTCCTTTCCCGCCACTTTTCCTGATCGGTTACAGTTCTGTATCTCCATTGGCCTTCATCTCAGTTCAATGATTAGTTGTTATCCCCGTTCAGTTATTGGCTGTTATGAAGTTCCACCCCTACTCTCTATTGGTCCATTTCTCAATCCTTACCTCGACTAATGGGAAGCTTGACTCCGCCCCTAGTTCCAGAACCTTCCCTGCCTAACCCTATATAAATGAGGTGTTCCCAATAAAGTTGCTTCTTCTGTTGCCACCGAGCTTGGAGTCTGGCCCTCTCTTCGGGGTGTGGCGAGGGATCGGTGCAGAGGGAGCCTTCCTGGGCTTTGAGGGGCTGAGGCTGATGCGCTAAAAGAGCTGATTATCACTAGGAGCTGATTATCACTAGGAGCTGAGCCCCTCAGAGCTGAAGACTCTCACCAATATTTGGTGGCTTTTCATCTACCATTACTAGAGATGACACCACATATTTCAAATTTCCAGGTAATGAGTCCATATTTATTTTTAAAATTAGCCTCAGCTGGTCAGAGGCCCAAGATGTATCATGTAAAGGGGCCAGAGGTTTTATTATGTGGAATACCTATGCATAGTTCTTATTTGCATTAAACACAAATGTCTTGAACTATTTATATTTGGGGGATTAAAGAGTAAATAAGCTACCCAAAGATGAGGTATTCAGTGTTGTTATGGCAGAGAGAGAACACAAAACCAGGTCTCTG
The DNA here is from genome assembly GCA_013396695.1 of Sakesphorus luctuosus. NCBI lineage: Eukaryota > Metazoa > Chordata > Aves > Passeriformes > Thamnophilidae > Sakesphorus > Sakesphorus luctuosus. Next base: position 396,936 of record VWZD01001284.1, read on the forward strand.
GGGATAAGACACTGGAACACTTAGGAGAAGGACAACTGTTTTCCAAGCACTCATTAATTTATGCATTCAGATAGTTACCACATCCCCTGATGACTGATACTTCAGATAGTTAAATGGATGACATAACTATTCAAAGTACCAGGAAAAATAAGTGCGAAATCACTCATCACTGGTGAGACTGCTACTGCTCTTGTCCCATACTGATAAACCAGAGGCAGGTTAAGCTGCGATGCCTGCAGGAACTGCTCGGCTAAGAGGATTCCAGTGGTCCTCCACTCCACGTTCATTGCTGCTGACCTGTACTCAGATTTTGCCTCCAACTTGAGTGGTAGGAAGGGTTGCTGTCAGAATATGGGAAGTGCAATGTTTATGGCACAGCTGATCAGTTTTAGCTGCACTATCGCCTTGTGTCCTCACTGCTCCAGGTTACTCCACTAAATTGCTCTGAACTTAACATGCAGCATCCTCTGTGACAAATTTCAAGTGATTTTAGAAAGCTCTCTCAGGATTTAGGAGACTGTGGGTTAAATCCCCTAGAACATGGTGCTATTTTCTTCTGAAACTGGGAATAGGAATAAAATTGTGATTTTCCTCATAGGGCAAAACAGCTTCAGTTTTTGGAAACCTGCCATAAGATCTATGCAGCAGCTGTTGGGAAGTAGGGGGAGTGGTAGAGAGCTGGGAACTGAGACCAACAGCTGCGGAATTTTTTTTACCGCTGTCTTATGTTCTTTTCCTTTAATATGCATCTTTTGGGGTTTTGGTACTTGAGAACAATTTCTCATGACAAACCCCTTTTTCTGAGTCTGTGGCAGAATAAGCATCCCTGAATGGCAAGAGGGTTCCCTGCTTTGGTGTGATGTGGTCCCTGGAGAGCATTTTCACTGGGTTGAAAGAAAACAAGATATTTTCTGTGGAAAAGAGTACAAGAAATAGTAATTGCACTTTTTGAAGACCCCTTGGTAGGTGATGCTACTGAGGAAAACTGCAGGGAGACACTGATGGAGCCCCTATGTCCTTTTTGTATGCCACCTCTAATTCCTTCTCAAAGTTCAAAGTACTAAAACCATATTGGGTTTCACAGGAATGCAATAGTAACTCATTGTGGTGCATATCAAGGAAAGCACTTAAGTTGCACCAGAGAACATTCAGATTGGATATGAGAAAAAAAACCCTCTGAAAGACTAGATAGGCATTGGAATAAGTTTCCCAGGGACCTGGTAGAGTCACTGTTTCTGGAAGTGTTCAAAAGGCATCTGGATGTGGCACTTAAGGTTTAGGAGTGATTAAGGTGGTGCTGGGTTGATGGTTGGACCAGATGATCCTGAAGGTCTCTTCCAATTTTTATGATTCTGTGATTTTGGATTTGATGGTGTAGTTAGAAGTGTCAGGTGAGTGCTAAAAGCTCTGGACTTAACAGAAGCAATTGAAATGATGTGATGACCTTTAGATGGAAGGAAAGAGGATAACTGCAAAAAATATCAGACAATATTTTAAGCAGGAACTCTGTAAGCTTTAGGTGTACATTCACAGTTCCCTCAGATAAATAAATCTCTCAACATGTATTATTCTTCATACACATTATTAAGCAATCCAATTCCAGCCTTTTGTCATATTTCAGCCCTTCAGTTCTACTTATGACATGTTGAAAAGTGATACTTTTTCTACAGGAGGTGACTGAAAATTTGTTTACTGATACAAAACTATGAAGTCAGTTTCTGAGAGCCAAGGTGTGTGATTGAATTAATTCCTTCTCACACCTTGTGCTTTGTTCTGATGTGTTTCTTAGATAAAAGTTACTGCTATGACAAAAATATTTGTCCTTAGTTCCTTGTCATAACTCCACAGAGATTGCATAACCTCAAAAACCTCAGCATGTGAAATGAATTTACTCTAAGATTATGCCATTAAAAGACCTTTAGCACACTATGAAAGAATACAAGTAGCATTCAGTTACCAAAAGTGGTTTGCCATCATCTTTAACCAATTTAAGGATTGCATTTGATAAATCTTCACCTAATGTACAAAGATAACTTTGAGAAGCTGGAAAACCTTTTAAGTACTTTTCAGTGGTATCAATTATTTTTGGTTAATAAGCCTCAGAATACTTGTGTATTATGCTGACAAAATGAAATGTACCCTAAAATTCCTAGCCTATTTTTGGCATATGAGAATGATAAGAATGTTTTGTTACCTAAGACAGAAAGTTGTGTCTTAAACCATAACACTTTCAAATCAAGAGTTATGTTATGCATGTCATTGTTTTATGCAGCATTTGATCTGAGCAGTTAGATAGAAGCAAATACTCTTGTATTCATTCAGATAGATACTAGAATATTCCCCTTCTAATTCTATATTAACAATACTATGATACCTATTTAATGCCAATTATCAAAAGTATCAGAGGCCACTGAGACAAATATGTCTTTTTCATTAATCTTTAATTATTTTCTACTTTAAAAGAAAGAGTTATTATAGTTTTTAAACTATATTATGCTTTTTTCCATGCAAGTTGTTATAGCAGAATGAGTCACCCACTTCACATTAAATAATCTTCTGTCATGATCAGGATTTGTTTGCTTGGCACACTTTTTGTCACTTCTGTTACAGTCACTTCAGCCTTTTTCTTACCAACCAGATAAGCTGTTAGCAGAAAACCTGGAATTTGTTTTTATGCTTTTCTCTTTTAACATTCTATCCCATGTCTGACAATCCATCATGAAAAACTGGAAAGCTCTTACCTTTTTTATATATGTAGATTTCTTCTACAGTGAAGGGGTACCTCTTGTTTTGCAGGTGAGTTATTTTAATAATGTCTTAAGTCATGCCCATCATGTATATAGGTATATAATTCAATAAATTAGTAATACATGAGGGCCATAGCCAACCCTAACTCACAATCACATCTTTAGTGCCTACCCAAGGACAGGCATCATATTTGACTGCATGTGACCTTTTAAACAGGTAGGATAGTACAATCTTTATAGAAGGTAATTCTAGCTGAATATCTTGGAAATCAACTAGAGCTTTTCTGGAAGACACATAGTGTAACATCTTACACTTCAGCAGCAGCCAAAATCCTTTCCGTAACATGTTTATGAATGAACATATGGAATTTGGGGTTCAGGATTTAATTCAATTACTTGGAAGCCTCTCTAGGTATGAGCACTCATCATACTTCTTTCAACTGTTCCTAGTCTTCAGAAAACAGAAGGAATTTCCATGTTAGTTTTGGTGTTTTTTTGATGTTTGTTTTGTTTTGTTTTGTTTGTTTGGTTTTTTTTTTGTTTTTTCTGAAGGATATCTGGGCTCTGGAATGCTCACATGGTCTTTCTTGAAAATTCAGAAGGGTCCCAGCTCTCTTTCCAGTTTCCTCAAAAGACTATAACTTTTATTTGGTCAATGTGATAGTCTGTGGGAGTGAAAACATCAGTGACACAGAAAAACCCCCAGAGGCTGAAGGTCTCCTTTATTTTGACAGGATGCTGAGCCTCTTGCAAAACTTCCACAGAGCACTAGCAAAGCTGCTACTTAGGGAGAAAAAAAAAAAAAAAAAGAGAAATTATAGAAGCCATATGGACTGGTTTGTTTCATGTTTCTGCCCTTCCCAGAACACTCGCTGAATGTGCAGTAAGCATACCAGACTTCAAATGACATTAAGTATTTTCTGTTCATATAGCTCTACATGAAGCCTTTGAAAAGTTTTTTTTTTTTTTTTTTTCATGCCACTTCCCTAACTGGATTACGAATGCATAAATAAAAGTGTGGGGCAACATCAGACTTCAAGAGCCAATGGCTCAAATACAATTCCACACCCATGACTGTATTTCAAGCTTGTAATTCAGCCACAGAACAGAAAATCAGATTTTTCTTAGGCTTTGTCTTCAGATTTTTATTTTTTTAAAATTTCATTTCCTTAGGCTGAACTCTAGACTGAAAATGGTTTTAGTCAGCGATTGGATCTGTTGGTGTTGCCTGGCAAAACTCACGTCAGTAGCATTTGACTGAATGGTTCAACCATCCCCATATGCTTCTGAGAAATGAACGAAAAAAAATATGTGCCTTACAATTATGAATGGAGTACACCCTTGGTGAAAAAGATTCTTCTACCAGCAGGGAATGCTGGCCCTCAAGGGGTTTCATAACCTTTCACAGACTTGAGTGCATCAGAAACTGTCCCTCTTTTGATACTGTCCTTCAAACCTGTCTCTGGTTAGCTAAGCCCAGGCAGATGCTGGCTCAAACAGAATGTGTTGTCATTAATGATGGAGTTCGGATCAGAATTATACTTTTGAAATTATTCTCCTGATTATCATCACTTACTGTGCTTTTGTTTGCATCACAGTGAGGTCTTTGACATAGGTCAATGAAGTCTTCCTATAAAAAGGAAGGACCCTAAAAAATCCCTTCCTTCAGGATGAAAGTAAACCAAACATTTGGTTTCACCAAACTGTGTGCTTCAGGACTGTGCCAAGTATACTCCAGCCACTGCAGGGCTGTCAGTCCAGTCCTGGCTGTCAGGCAACTAGACAAAAGCTGAAACATGCTGATGTCAAGATTGGATCAACACTGCAAACTCAGGTTGCAGTCTGCAAAGCTGGATTCGCTCCACCTGCATGGCACAACTTGCTAATGTAGCCATTGCCTTGGCAGGAAAGAACTGGGGAGAGTTTCATCTTTTAGAGGTCAGAGGGAATGCCTTTTGGGTGGCAAAGTCCTATATTCAGGGCTCATTGTCCTAGTCATCATGCTTCCTGCATTCACATAATAGGGTTTGAAATAAAAAGGGGATTTTGGATGCAGTAAACTGGGAGGACAGTTCTAAGGCTTTGACATGGCCAAAAGACCAAAGCTGCTTGTTTTTAATGAGGCTGTGATTAAGTCATGATGTCTACAGGCACATGCATTCAGACTGGATGCTGGGAACTTGTAAAAACCCCTCAAATTAAAATTTTCTGTTATGAAATAGGTCACTGGTGGTTCTTTGCTTGGAAACTACAGTGCTGACCGTCCAGAAATGGCATAAACCCCTACCTTCTGGGTTGCATTAATGGCTTTATGTTTCCCTCCTTGGCAAAGTTTTAAGTAAATAGATGAGTTCAGCATTGACCTTGTGTCCTTTCAGTTTTTATTTTCCCTTCTGCTATGATTTGGTTTTGCATCCCCTCTGTCACGCTTGTCAGGGATGGACCCCAAGAAAATCCTCTCAGTGGGGAGGGAATGTGATGGGACATGGATATTTTCACAGAAAATCATGTTTTCCCCACTGGTATTTAGGACACCCCTGGCAGAATAAAGGGACAGCTGGATATGTACAGCAGTTATTTCTGGCTTCTGGAACAATCAGTTTGGATTACATGAAGGTAGGTGCAAATTAAAGAGACCTATAGCTACCTTAAATTGTTGAGGATTAATGACTTGTTAGTTAGCCCTAAAAAGAGGGAGCAGGAAGATAGAGGATGATCTGTTTAAGCAGAATTTTTGAGCTGCATTGTCACCAGAATTTGCCCAGAAGAAACATCCAGACACATCATGTTTACAGCAGCTGCTCTGAAGTCTGAGCAATCAAAACACAGACTTTTCCCAACACTCTGAAACCAGAGCAGGCCACACATGCGCAGATGAGAACTTCCAGCTATTATTTTCTGTTTATTTAGCGTGCCTGTGGAATGGACCGTGACGGGTGATTTCCAGTCCATCCCGCTGTGCCTGTGTGGGCAGAGGCACCATAGCTCTCTCACAGTGGTGGGAGGCAGCCAGGCTGCCTGCAAAGGCAGCGCTTAATGCAGTGCTGGGTCTGTTGTTTGGGAGAGCTTGCACTGCCTGTGGCAAAAGAGCCAAGACTTCCAGGCTACAGTGCTGAGTGGGACGTTGTTTTCTGTAGCCATCCCTCCCCAGGATGAGTGACAAGGAGAAGACTGAACTTGCAGTATGATCCTGCTTCTGGCTACTGAAAACCTTTGAGGAGACTGTGGTGGTGATCACTTATGTGCAGGGTGATTAAAAGTAGTGTCTGTTTTTATAAAATGCAGAGCCACCACTTTGGTGACAACAGATGCAAGATCCACTTGGTTACAAGAGAAGAGGATAAGAACTCATTTGGACTTAATCCAGTCCAGTTACAATGAAATCAAGCATTTGAAAACATAATTATAGCAGAGACAGTAAACTGCACCCAAAGGACAAATTCCACAACAAAATTTCAAATCCTGCCTGTTTATGCACATTCGGGAACAATTTTACATCAAAACAAGTTTTTTTTATTATACTGAATCAGAAGGCAGTGGGATTTTCTCAGTAGAGAGCTGTACAGCTTTTTCTTTGGAGAAGGAAGGCCTTGCATGGTTGGCATCAAGGGGAAACCAGGAGAGCTGCATGCCCAAGAGTCATTAGAAGTGGGATTTCTTCTCCAGATGAGCCTGATTGTGCTAAAAAGTACCGAGAGGCTGTAGCAGAGCAGTGGGCTAAACCCTGAATTTCCCCTTATGGCTTTTGCAGGGCTACAACTCTCACTCCTATAGAGTGAAATTAAAGGGAATGTTTTGGCCTTCAGGGGTGCAAACAGAGCTTGATAAGCTGCATTTTACAAAGTGTCTGGTTTTTTGGATGTGTGAGTAACTAGGCTGACATCTCCAAGCCATCGAGAGCCTCAGACTGCTCCACAGGCCATGAGTTAGGTCCCTTGCCCCTTGCTGGCAGCTTAGTCTCAGTTCTGTATGACTACACAGGCACTGCAGTCTGAGAAATCTTCATATGCTCGTTCCTTGAACCGAATATCCACTAGCCAGTCTAGTTTCCTAATAACTAATGACCCTCTTATCTGGATTACTTTCCTAAGACAAATTTTCAAATGCAAACTCGTCATTGTTTTCTCTCCTTCTATTGATTCCCTCAGTCCTACCACAGGCCTGCAGGGTTACAAACCCTCTCTGATCATATGCTAATGAGTCATTAACACCGACTGTCTGTTAATGTGAATAAATCACCCCTTCTTAGTCAGCCTTTGTCCAAATAAAGAAGTCTATTCTGATAACAAAAGTGTTTAAACCAGCCAAGAATCAGTGAGATAAAATTAAAGCAGCTCCTCCTCAGTGCTGCCAGGTGCAGGGTTGAGCTCACTCTGCCTCAGCCTGGCTTGTCCTCCATAGCCCCGTGTTCTATGTCACCATACGTGGTCACTAAACCTAAACTTTGAGTCTAAGATGAGGTAATTGTGTTTCAGTCAGATTTAAACGTCTTTACATGATGGCCAAGAACAAAAGGCAACACTGTTACTAGCTATGCAGCTTTACTGAAGTGTGACTTTTCACCATAAACTTGGCACAAGGTCATTTTAAGATATTTTTTACACTTTTGTTATCAAAGGGGAATTACCCATTCACTTCTGGACAAGGTCAAATAGCTGACAACAGCTACAGCTTAAATATTAAGCCGTTGGTCCTTCATTTCAAGTAAGAAATTGCAGCTGTCTTCAAAAACACTTGGAAGTTCAGGCGACACCTTGGAACTGGTACAAGAAAAGGGCACTTCTAATTAGCACAAGGGAACTGTACAGATTTTGAGTCAGACTCTTTTGTCTTGCACCTTCACACAACTTTGCAAGATCTATGAAGGCCATATATTACTCTCTGAAAAAGCTATTTTTTTTCAAGAACAACCAGTGTTTACTTGTATTAAATTTGGCAGGTCTGAATATACCATCAGAGGAGATGGCTGAACTGACTTCTCAGCTTGCTATTTCTAAAAAATAATTCTCCCACTCTGCCCCCCACGTCCCCTACCCCCCCTCCCCTTCTCCCCCCTTCCCTGTGTTAATTTCTACCATTTTCATGAGATAAGCTGCCCCCTTGAATGATAGCACCAAGGTAGCCCAGGGAAGTGCTAGGGACCAGTGGGGTAAGAGTAAGAAGGACACTGGTGACAAAAAAAGCAGAAGGGAAATAGGGAGAAGGACTGCTCCNGTTCTATGTCACCATACGTGGTCACTAAACCTAAACTTTGAGTCTAAGATGAGGTAATTGTGTTTCAGTCAGATTTAAACGTCTTTACATGATGGCCAAGAACAAAAGGCAACACTGTTACTAGCTATGCAGCTTTACTGAAGTGTGACTTTTCACCATAAACTTGGCACAAGGTCATTTTAAGATATTTTTTACACTTTTGTTATCAAAGGGGAATTACCCATTCACTTCTGGACAAGGTCAAATAGCTGACAACAGCTACAGCTTAAATATTAAGCCGTTGGTCCTTCATTTCAAGTAAGAAATTGCAGCTGTCTTCAAAAACACTTGGAAGTTCAGGCGACACCTTGGAACTGGTACAAGAAAAGGGCACTTCTAATTAGCACAAGGGAACTGTACAGATTTTGAGTCAGACTCTTTTGTCTTGCACCTTCACACAACTTTGCAAGATCTATGAAGGCCATATATTACTCTCTGAAAAAGCTATTTTTTTTCAAGAACAACCAGTGTTTACTTGTATTAAATTTGGCAGGTCTGAATATACCATCAGAGGAGATGGCTGAACTGACTTCTCAGCTTGCTATTTCTAAAAAATAATTCTCCCACTCTGCCCCCCACGTCCCCTACCCCCCCTCCCCTTCTCCCCCCTTCCCTGTGTTAATTTCTACCATTTTCATGAGATAAGCTGCCCCCTTGAATGATAGCACCAAGGTAGCCCAGGGAAGTGCTAGGGACCAGTGGGGTAAGAGTAAGAAGGACACTGGTGACAAAAAAAGCAGAAGGGAAATAGGGAGAAGGACTGCTCCTTTTACCTGGAAG